>WBMV01002265.1:1396445-1483293 GCA_013396655.1 Campylorhamphus procurvoides
CGGTGACGTCAGGCAGCGCGGTCCGCCCCGCCGGAGGGGGCGGGGCCGCGGAGGGCGCTGAGGGGAGAGGGGCGGGGCCGGTCCGGTCCGGGCGTGGAGCGGAGTTTGTGCGCCCCGGGGCTCGGTGTGAGTGCCGATTCCTCATGTGGAGAGTCATAAAATATGGTTACGGAAACGCTTTTGCCCGATGTCAGCCCCCGAGCGAGCAGGAGGCCGAAGGGACGCTGTGCTGTCATTCCCTTCGAGCGGCAGGTGAGGGCGGGGACACCTTCCCTGGGACGGACAGCGACACTTTCGCTGGGACAGACAGAGACACCTTCCCTGGGACAGACAATACCTTCCTTAGGACAGACAGTGACACCTTCTCTGAGACAGCGACATCTTCCCTGGGACAGACAGAGACCCGTCCCCGGTCGGTCAGTGTGTCCCACACCCCCGTGCCCCAATGGCCTCATTGCAGCTCCATCTAATAAGAGGGGTTGGGTTTTTCCCTCCCTGGCACGGTTGGTGTTCTGATAATAAGATGAACATGGTGAAGGGTCTGGAGGAGAAGCCGTACAAGGAGTGGCTGAGGTCACTTAGTGTGTTCACCCTGGAGGAGACTGAGGTCAGACCTCACCATGGTCTGCAGGGACCGGCACTGATCTCTGCTCTGGGTGACCAGTGACAGGACCCGAGGGAATGGCATGGAACGGTGCCAGGGGAGGGGTAGGCTGAACATTAGGAAGAGGTTCTTCCCCCAGAGGGTGGTCGGGCACTGCACAGCTCCCCAGGGCAGTGGGCACGGCACCAAGACCGAGGGAACTCAGAAGTGTTTGTACAATACTCTCAGGCACATTGTGTGATTTTGGGGGTGTCCTGTGCAGGGCCAAGAGTTGGACTCAATGATCCTTGTGGGTCCCTTCCAAATCAGGATATTCTATAATTCTGTTTCCTTTTTTCCAGTAGCATTATGACAGTGATGACAACTATGACAATGTCAATAGTGGACCTGACCGCCTGACCAGTCTTGTACATATATCCCACAACTACTGTGGTAAATGATGTGGCCTGTAGGGTAGGACTGCATAAAGAAAAGCTTTAGAGGTTCTAATGAGTATATTATACAGATTAAACTACCACTAATCATGACTGGAGGGAATGCAGCCAATTAATAGTTTATCAGCTGAAGTTATGCTGATGGAAAGTTCCTTGACCTGGTGAGGCATAAAACATTAATTATTAAACATATTAATTCATTGATATATTAAACATGGTTCCAGTCTAATTACTGTGGAGGGACTGTACGTATAAATTGTTGAAGCTCTGCCTTGAGGCTTTTCCCAGCTCCAAAGGGTGAATTACCTCCCACTGATCTCAGCCGAGTCACTTCTTGAGACTAAGTGTGACAATTCAATCTTAGCAGTCAGATGTTAAATAGTTAATGATAAAGTGTATAGAATGGCATTTGAAAGATCCATAGGACTCTCTGTGAAATTGGGCCTTTGCTTAATGCAGGATTTAAAGGGACATGAGAGAAACAGTGAAAAAGAAAAATCATGCACGGAAGAACATTTATATCCATAGATCATAAACCATGAAATAGACCATAAAAATGGTAGGAAGGCTTATCCAATTCCAAAATACAACTGTTTGAACACTAAGCAGCTTAAGAAAGCAAGCAGTATGATCATACTCATCCAGAACAACAAACCACCACTGAGGTAAAATCTTTTGGCTGGTAGTAGCATGAAGAAAATATTAGTCTTAGCTGTCAATCCGTTTGATTTATAGGTCTTACATAAATTGTGTTGCTGGTTTTCCTAAGCCTGCTGTTAGGATTGGCTGCATCCCATTCACCTGGAGAGAATGGCCTGTTGAGAACTCTGCTGATGGACTGCTTTAGGAATGCTTCAGATGTAATACAGACTGCAAATATGAGCCTGAAAATCACATCAGGTAAAGTTGCATTACTAAAATGTCTATGCAAATACCCTGTCTATCAAACTCTTAGAGAACAAAATAAATTCTGTGTTAGAATTAGGAGGTTGTTGACCAAACTCCTGACTTTTTTTTTTCACATTCCTATAAAATCTGGAATAAGTTTATAAAGCAAAACAAGCAAAGGGACTTGAACTCTAAACAAATTTTTGGAGAGGAAACAAAATCTCAGTGATCAAGATGATTATATAGCTGTGAATGATAGTTCCAGATGACTGGAAGACAAGTTTTTTTTAGTGTATTCCTTTATCTGCAGCATCTGAAATCCTTATCATGCAACACTTTCTGACATGAAGATTAAAGCTCACTGGAATTTCTGACGTGAATAAGTTATTTATGTGTGGACATAGTTCTGGGAATGTACTCCCTTCAAAATTGTTTTGGCTTTGCTGTTTGTTTTTCTGGGTGCTTTTAAAATTTGAATGAAGTTTTCAATTGTTCTCAGACCCAGAGTTCTATAATATACATATGGATGATGACATTGTTTTCTTTGCTTGAACAGTGGTTATGGAATATAACTATATATTGAATACATGGTTATTCCAATTCTGCATGTATTTTGGGAAGGAAAAAAGAGATCCTGAATAATCAAAACAGGAAATATCAAAAAAATGTTTGGAGGATTTTTTTAACTTCTGTAAAAAGAGTCAGTTTTGGTCAGACATGAATATATGTTTTCACTGCTACCCAAGGAAATACTCCACAACAAAGAACATACACATGAGTTCTATAAATACTTCACCCAGACAGAGCTTTATACAAAACTAGAGTATGAAACAGAGAACTCCTTTGGTGAAGGCATGCTCAGAGCATTGATCTCAATTAACCAGACTGAAACAGTTAAGCCACATTAGATCTTTAAGAGAAGAGAAACCTGCAAAATTAAATATGTTACATTATTAAGCATTCCCTTCCATAGGCAATTGGCTTAACCAAAATACTGCTCTTTATTTTGAATAATCATGTGTAGATTAAATATAGCTTAATGTAATAATTTCTGAAAGTCAGTTTGGTGGGTTTTTTTGCTTGTTTTTATGGGGTGCCTACATTATTACTGTTGAGTTTGCTGCCACTACCTGACAGCCCTCTTTTGCTTAGGATCCCCAGAGGTGAGTGAGCATTGCTCTGGCCAGAGCAGGGAGATCTGTGGCACGTTTGTGTAGCTGGCCAGCATATGGAGGAGGATTCCCACTAAAGGTATTGCCAATATTAGGTTCTGTTTCTGCTTTTTTGATAGTAGTGATGAATTCTTAATATATTTATGATGAAACATTGAGTATTGCAAGCACATTTTGCTCCCTGTGGTGTTTTATTTGTTCTCTCATGTGAACACCATGCTTGAAAACCCTGCCCCACTGCATCACTGAAACAGTAAAAGCTTTTCCTTTGTAAATGCTGGTGGAACAGTGCATTATAATTCACAGACTTATTAGTCAGATTATGGGTTTGAGTCTTGAAAATAGCATGACTTTTTTTTTTAACAGCAACCACATTAGTCTGTACTTTTTTTTTGAAAGCCGTTTAAGAACAGAATATCCTATACTAGACAACACTTATCTCTGTATAAATAAAGAGGGTTCTGTGGGTTAAACATCTATATATTATAATTTAGTTACCCTCAGACTTGAGCTAAACTGCATCAGTAACTTCCTACTACACAAATGGCGTGTTGCAAAGCTGTGTTTGTGACTTGTCACTCTAACAACCATGTTTTAGATACGGCTCATTTGCTTTTTGCATACAATTTTTGCCCTGGCAGAGATCTGATTTTCCCTAAATTTGAGAGAGTGACAGTGGTGGAGGGGTAGCAGAGTGTTTGAGAACAGCCACAGGGCAAGTTAAACTGTAACTTTTATGACATGAGCCCCATGTTACCTCTGAACCTTTTTTAGTTTCTTTGGGAAACTACTGAGCATTTTTTAAATTAAGAGTTCTTCTTTGTTAAAATTTTGTTGGAAATAGTGGAAACTGGTGAAACACCTGCGGGTTTTTACAAGAGAGAGTATCTTGGTTGCAATTAAAACCTCGCAAACAGCCATTCCGTAACGCCTCTCCTGGGATTATCTCCCGGCCGATTTCGCCCCCGGCAGCGATCACGCTGGAACAGCAGCAGCAGAGGGCGCGGCTGCCCCTGGGGTGAGTCTGACCCGACCCACCGCGAGGGAACAGACATTCCTTGGGGTTCCACCGTGCAAAACCAGAACGGGTTTCTTGAATTTAAAACCCAAAAAAGTGAAGTTATCTCAGTGCAGTATTTGAGCACATGGGGCGAGCTGGAATGTGTTCCTGCCAGGCACCATTGTGAGCTCCATGCCTCAGGGGAGCCTCGGAGGGGAGTCATGAGTGAAACACGCTGCAGTGTGACAAAGTCCTGGATGACTGGTCTAGTGAGGATGTGAACAGAAGAATAATCGTTTGTCAAATGGGTGACGGGTTAGAGATCGTCTGTTAGCCAGGAGGAAAAAAACCAAAAAGGGTGTGGCAGCACTTCATGTCCACTGAGCTACAGATGTTTCCTGAGGGTGCAGGATCTATCTTGAAAAATGAGATACTGATTTTTATATATCGAGATGCTTCAGGGATTCAAGGAAAGCACATCATGAAGTTATGAGTTTGTCAACTCTCTTCTTTCTGAGACACTTTAGTTAATATTATGTTAGTCTTTACTGTTTGTTTAAATAAAAAAATACTAGGACTTTTCCTACCCTTTAAAATAATCTTTTTTCTTATTATTTATCGTGGTTAGGAAGGATTAGATGTAGCAATCTATGCTATTGGATTATTTTATTGTATTCCATTTCCTCAGAAGTGTGGTTTTATTTATATGTAATAAACAGGCCTTGCAGATTAAGGTGAGGGAAATTATACCTATTTTCTGACCTGTTTGCTTATATAATACTTACATTGCTGTTGTAACCAGCTAACCCATTATCATGAGCTTCAGCTGCTTACATCAGGTCTCAATTTTATCATTTGCTTTTCTGTAACTGTGCTTGCACTAATTTAGCAACATAAGGTGTGTCCAATGACTTCCTTTGGAAGACACAGAATGTTACTGCACCCATTGTTAGCATGAATCTCAGGAAGTGTGTTATTCAATGCATAGTGCTCACTGTAGCTGTACTTTAAGGCTATCAATATCTCAATTTTTCAGCTCAGCCCTGTCCATATTTGCTTGGCTCTTGGCCCTCTATTTAGAGATCAACTACAACAGATCTTGAATGTCAGAGAATTCTAGTGTAACTGAAAAGGTGGAATATGGGTAAAGTGAATTGATCTCTTCTATCACAGTTAAAACCTGCCCATAGAGAAGATGGGGGAGAGCAAAACAGTGGTTTGTAATCTAAAGCAGTTAAAGAATGGTGCTTTGGCAAATAACACAGCAGAACTCTCTCTCTGCACGTGGAGATTCCTGCCAGAATAGCAAAAACTTTTTTTTTTCTAGCTTTGCCAAGATCTAGAAGGTCTCAATATCTTAGTAATGTAAAAGGAACTTAGTATGACTTTTAGGAGCATATATTTAGTATAAGCTGTCCAAAAGAGACCAGAGAGGAAGGTGTGTGCTGGCATCCTCGTGCCTATGGATGTGTGCAAGCAGACGTCCAAATGAAACCCATTTGTAAAGCAAACATTGTGTGGGTGTCAAATGCTCAGCAAAATGCACAGTCTCAGCAGGTTTACTTTGGAAGAGCTTTAGTCTGAACACACAAGTTGACTGTCATGGTTGGAGCACACTTCCTATCCTATTCCCCCAAGGAATCCCGTGCTCTGAGATGGCTCTGTGGAAGGAAGCAGAATACAGGACATGAGCACAGTCAGTCTGGCTCACTTTTGAACTGAAATGAAGTGCTAGATCAGACCCACACTTGGCAAGTTAGATTGCTCATAGCAGGAATGATCTGTCTGAAGCAAGTTTTGCAGGAGACTGCTAAGGTTGCTTACAATCCTCTTGAAACTGGCAATCAGATTATCCTTTTTGTAGGTGAGCTAAGTAGGTTAAACATCTTCAAAGCCTCTAAACTGTATCTCTCATATGCTGAAAGCTATTAACACATCGGCACTGAGTCTGCTTCCCTGCAATCTCAGGTCAAAGGGGATCAGTGTTGACACCTCCGTGCCTTGCTTAATCATATCCCCATGGCTAAAATAGAAATTCCCCAATCATCATATTGGTTCTTATGAATTCCCAACTCTCTGCATGTACACTGGAGGAAACTCAGGTCCTTCATGTGGAGAATGCCATCATGATGCTCAGTGATAGCCCAATACCCTAATTCCTGCAAATGGGATAAGCATTTATTCATCAGCTTATCTTAATCGTCATACTCATTCCAAAAGGTCGAGCAGTCATCCAAAATTAAAGTTTAGAAACAGTGGTAGAAATGGCAAAATATTTTCAAGCTGTCTGAGTATAAAAACAGACTTAAGAAATTCTTCAGATTCACCTCTGACTCATGGCAAAGAGTTGGAGTTTCGAGCCCATAACAGGACTATTTACTTTTTGCTTTCTATCATTCTGCTTCATGTTGGAGAAAATACTGAAATAAAAAATATTTTTAATAATGTCTCCTAAAATGTAGTGAAACAAAAGTCGTGTTACAAAACTAACAATTTTATATATACTCTGAATAACTCTGAATTTAAATAAAACTTTAAATAAGGAGTAGCCAGACTTGACCAGGGTCTTTCAAAGAAAATACTTTCGACAGAAATACAAAAGAGCATGAATTTAACTGATGCATTTGGTGTAGTTTGTTTTTATATTGCTGAGCATCAAACTGATGAGAGGAGTTTTTTTGTTTTTTACAGTCATTACTGAAATACAGGATTCAAAACACATCTTTTCCAAAGAGCAGGGGAAAAAGATTTTTCCCACCCTACTAAAACACTCACACCCTTTTCCAGGTGAAATTTCATTGTAGAATTCATGGTTCATTCCTTCCTGGCAAACTTCATTTCAATTCTTGACTTTTCTTGGGCATCAAAGTGTTTTAAAATACAAAAAGGATAAACAGTATTTTAAATGCTGTTTGTCAAACTAGAAGGGTCAGCATTTTAAGGAAATCTTAGAAGTGGAGCAGCTAAACATGAGAATGCCTTGAATGGGGCCCTCAGCAGCCTGGTCTAGTGCAAGGTGTCCCTGCCTGTATCAGGGCACTTGGAACTACATGATCTTTAAAGTTCTTTCCAACCCAAACCATGCCATGACCCTGTAAACGCTGCCATAGATCCCCTAAGAAAGTATTTTCTTTAAAGAATTATACATTGGTATTCAGGCTTTAATTCTAAAATTAGAAAAACTTTTAAATAATAAAATTATACATTTTTAGGGATTTTAATTGATTTACCACTGAAGTTGCTATATAAGCAGTGCAATCATTGGGAGCCAGTGATTCCACAGAGAATAATTGTGAAGAAATTAATGTATCTAAAAATAAGGTTAGCACATTTTCTTCTTCCCCAAAAGAGTCAGTATTCCCCAGTAAACACTCTGCTCAAGAATTCTGGGAAGCAAGTGTGACCTGCTGTGTTACCAGTGCCTAATGCAGTGGTGCTGGCATAACTGCAGCTGTGAGCTGTACTGGGAGCATGTGGGAATATACAAATTCCTTCTGTAGGCTTGGCAGCTTCAGGAGTGATGGGAGTTCCATGACAGTGGACTAACAGACTAACACAATCTCCTTAGTTTCACAGAGTTCTAGTTCTGAATTATGGAAGAGAATCCAGAACAGCAGGCAGTTTACAGTGGCCATTACAAAGAATGGCACTGAGGGAGCAGGAAGACCTTTCACAACAATCTTAGTCCCCACAGGTATTGCAGGGCAGGATATAGGCACATGGAGTCATGTTTTTAGGAAACAATTGCAATTGCAACAGAATTGCACTGCCATTAATGCAGAAGTTGCTACAACAGGCAGAGCCCTACTGTTTCACATACTTTAATGCTTTAACTTTTCACTCATTTCATGCTTTTAAAATCCGTTTTATAAATCCATTGTTGTGTTTCTCACAACGTGTGGTTTGTGTTTTTATGCTGTAAGACTCAAAACAGACCTTGGATGGCTGGGTTTTGGCTTGAATGCTGCACTCTAAAATGTGGCACCCCACCCATTGGCTGTATACAGAAGGAGGTTTTTAATTGACAGGAGAGTTAACATTCTTCCAAACCTCAGTCTGGAGCATATATAATTATACTAAGGCATTGTTAGAAGCAATTTTAAAAGGAAATGTGGCCTTCCTTCTGAGGTTTTGCTATATAAATGTAGTTTGGGCATGTCAGCCTTTCTTCAAAACTACAGCATTTATATCCCTGATAGGAAAACCCACATGAGCACACTTTAAAGCACAGAAAATGACAAGCAGCTCAGCTCTTCCAAATCTCCCCCTTGCCACTGACTTTTGTATAGAGTTATCCTGGGTCTCATTATTTAAATTTGCAAAATGGAGCTTTTAATTTTTTATACCTATGCAGCTGTTGCAGTGATTATTTTTTTACATAAAAATGTACTTTTCTTCTGCTAACTGCTGAATCTCAGATATTACATGGTCTTATACCTTTTTTTTTGTTACCTTTTAGAGATAGTAGGAATGTACTGGTTTAACTGAGGTTAGACCCTAACCTGTAATAAGAATTGTTTACACTTCATTTATGTTTTCTCAAGCCAAGTTTTCTCTGGCTGTCAACTGACACATTTTAAATATTGAACTTACTGCCATTTCTTCCTTCTTTCAAAGGTTCTCCAAATTATTACCTGTAAAAATATTGTAATTAATAACCCACCTTTTTCTGAGGGGAAAAAAAAGTTGTCTTTATTAAATTTTATTTTTCCTGTAAAAATATGACATATGTGCATAGTCAAATGTGCATAGTCCCATCTTACTGTAAATCAACCAGTTTTAAATAAATTTTCCCCTAGTTAGGGCTGTCCCATCCCCACCTCTGGTTCCTACTCCATTCAACTTTTTTCCTGTCACAGACCCCTTACAAGATGCTCTTCTGATAACAGAACAGGAAGTACTTTATCTTCCAAAGTTGTGTGACTCCAAATTTAATTATATGCTTTAAGCAGGTAGAAAATATGCCTTGCTCAAAGAGAAATTACTTGGGCTGGTACAAGAGATTTCAGGGTCTATGGCACACAAGGCAGGACCTTCAGCTCTTTGAATAAACAAGTGACTTAAGAAGCCAAAGATAAAAAGATGATGGGCAGAGGTCAAAACAAAGTGATGAAAAACAAAACTTAAAGACCAAAAAAAGATTGAAAGCAGCAGTGTACCAGCCAGCTGTGACATCTGTTTGGAGGGTGACCCTTCTCTAGGGGGTTGTGCTGCTCAGGGTTCTCACGCAGGTTTCTAAGTCCAGTATTTCAAGTAAAATTAGGACTGCTGCAGCTCCTCCTCTTCCTTAACTTAGTGTCATAATGGCCATAAAAGGACCCACCTAATTCCAGTCCTTCCAGTTGTGCAGTAATCAGCTAATTATGCAGGTTACAGAAAACTGAAAAGGCGGGGGGGGATGCAATTTATGTGCTATGGTAGAAAATGTTTCTTTCCTGATATGAAAAAAGTGATCCTTTAGTGCTTGTATTATTTAGATCTTGCCTCCTGTCCAAAGGAAGATGCATTTCCTTCCCTAGGATCAGGAATGAAGTCTTACAGAAAATTAAATACTTCACATTTTAATTCTGCTTTATTGCATGCATATGCAAAACATGCTTGCACATATCCATAGACAAACTATTTGTTGCTTCAACAAAAATAAGTAAATGAAAAAGACTCCCTGATGGGAAATGAAGAAAATGGATGTTCAGCAGCATCCCAGCACACAATTATCCCTGAATGTCTATGCATTTGGAAAGAGTGATGTACAGTATTAGGGTTTTTTAATGAAAATTATACAGGTGGGTTTTTAGCGGCTGTCAGAAAGAACAAATCTAAACAAAAATTCAGTATAGTACTTTACAGAATAAAAATTAGGCTTGCTTATGTAATAAAGTCAGGGTATGCCTGCCCCGAGCCTCCATTCTAAATAAGACTTGAACACAAACAAAGATTATCTGTCACTGGCAAATCCTTCCTAGGGATTACATGGTGCATAAACTAATAAGGGTTTTTCTTTTTTTCTTCCTGAGAGAGGAAATAACTAGAGCAACATTAAAAACATTAATGTGGTATTAAAGAGTTCCAAAGAGAATTAGGAAATGAAGCTGTTGGGATTCTCAGAGCAGTATCAAATCACTATTAAGTTTAAGTGTTCAGATCCTATGTGCAGGCCACACATAAAATTGAGAATACTCTGTGTATGTGGTACTGTTTTGCTCTGTGAAGTAAAAATGTCAAATATGCATAAACTGTTTATTTTAAAAGACAATCTGAATATAGTTAGCATAAAATTTTTTTATGTAGCACCATATTACTCCTATTTTGGGGCTACCACAGTCACAAAACAAAGCTACACCAAACTTCTACCATTCAATGTAATTTAGATGAAAGTACTTCTGGTAAAGTAACTGAGACACAATTAGAATGTGCTGGTTTACACCATAAAAAGGTAAAAATGTATTTGGTACCTACCATCTGAAAGAGTTTCCTGATCACTGTAAAATGGCTGTTTGGGAAGATGTTTGTTTATTTCTGCAGACTTTGAAAGGCAAATCAGTGAAAGCTGTAACCTAGATTTGAAACTAGAAAGCTTCGAGAGGAGCAGGCTGAGAAATTAAGTACTTTGTTACCTTTTGCCTGCTGGTTCTGAGATCACCTATGACTGAATGCTGTATGCGTTTCAGGATAAGTGCTTTAAAGAATGTAAATCCATTTAGCAAGATTCACACCTCTAACACCTGAAAACTATTCTTTTAAAGCTTTACTAGGACTGGTTCCTTGCTCTCCTTTTTCCTGTCTTGCACATCCAGTTAGCAAGGCCTGCTACACACAGCAGAGCAAACTCCCTTACTCTGTATAGTAAATGTAGAGAGAAGGATGGTTCCACCACTGCTCCTACAAACAGGGTACTTCATGGCATTTGGTCTCTCAGTGTTCTGATGCCACCTCATATGCAATTAAAACTTTCTTTCCTTTATATATAGGAACAATAGTCTTCATACATGGTATTTTAAAGAACAGAGCTCTATGTGCTTAGGATGATGTGAACTTTATTAGTTGTAGGACCTGTAGAGTTTTGCTAGATGGTTCTCTATGTAGTACAGTAAATACAGTGTCACTATTAGGAATTGGTTTTAATTTTTAGCCAAGCAAGCGGTTCACATATTTGGATCAGGTCACAGAATCACAGAATGGGTAAGGTTGGAGGTGGGTCATCTGGCCCCACCTCCCTGCTCAAGCAGGGCTGTCCCAGAGCACATGGCATAGGATTGCATCCAGATGGTTCTGCAATATCTCCAGCAAGGGAGACTCCACATCCTCTCTGGCCAATCTGTGCCAGTGCTTGATCACCCAAAGACCAATTTCTTGTATTAAAATAAAACCAACAGGAATGACTAAGTCTTAAGACTGCCAAGCCCACTGGTGGGCTGGTTTTCAATTCGTACCATGGAAATTATGCAACAGTTTCATATGTCTTTGGACTCAGTGAACTCTGTAAGAGTTAAGTGTCACCATCTACCCTGAGCACTCTCACATATACAAGGTACTGGGACTTCAGTTCAGCAGCTTCCTTCAGACTCAGCTGTTTTCTTGGCTTTTTGTGGCAACGAGTCTACAAGTCTTCTGCTCTCAAGTGTCTTGAATATGTCTTCCCTTGTCCATAACTGACCATTTTTAAGGAAATATAAAGCCTATAAAATCTTTTTTACTTTTAGGAAAAAGTATTCTTAAGCCAGTAATTGACACTGCAAAGAAGCATAAGCTTAAATCTTTATACTTACAGGTTATACAAATTGTTTTAAATTGTTTATATTGTATAGTTCCCATGGCATTTGCTGTCTTCCAAATGCAGTTGAAAATAGGCCTACACAGAAAACATAATAATATGTTTGTCATGATGGCCCAGATTTGAGAATGCATTAAACTCTTACGTTCTGTCAAGATGAGAGTCCTCACTTCTCCCTGGAAATCAAAACAGAAGCTGGACCCTAAACAAGAGCAGCTCAGCAAACATGTTACTGAGCACTGACCTGCATGTTGTACCTGACATTCTGTGCATGCTCTCAGCAAATGACTCTTACATCTTGTGGCTGATTGGAAGTATCTGCTTTATTTCAGGTGTAGCAAATCATGATGTTAGTGCTGACAGTTCTTTGGTTCAATTACTCCTCATCCCAATCACTCTACAGAAGCAAAGAATAAAAGTAGGAGACCATCCCACAGAGATTTGAAGATGAGATATTCAGAGCCTACTTGACAAGTGACAAATACTCAGTTCTTCAGCACTATTGAGCACCTTTTTGATCCCACGTCTTAAAATACCAGTTTTCCTATATTCACTTCTTTTCTGCTCATAAATTCTCTAGCAGATCTCAATGTCCCCCACCCCTCAGTACTTCCAGGGATTATTTGACCCTCATCTGTACATTCAGTAACTTATCCGTTCCCAAAGCTGTCTGGATGGCATTTAAGGTGTTTAAAGACAGAGGATTAGCCTGGAACAGATGAGGCCTACATTCTACTGACCTTTGCCTTGATGGACACATAACTCAGGGAGTTTATCCTGCGAAGTATCCAGTTGTCATAAAACTTCACAGCTGAGGAAGCAGCAAGAACAGGAAGGTCCCGGAAGAAAGCTGTAATACAGACCAGACCAATAGGGTGCTCACTGTTGACACGGTGAAGAACAAAACAATTAAGACAAGAACAAATGAAAAGGTGAGAAAACTCTCCATTTTATTTTCAAGCAATTTAAAACAGAGACAACAAAGAGCCAGCAGACATAGTAAAAGGGAAAGTTACACAATATCATAGTATATACATTTCTGTCTCTTCCCTTTTAAGTGGAATGCAGTCTGCTCAATCTCTGTAAATCCATATTCTCTCTTCACTGCATTAATTATTCAGCTTCCCCTCCAGTCTCAGTAAAAATAGGACTGTAAGAAGATTCAGAAATTGTCAACAAGGACAAAGGCATAGAAATGGGATTCCATATCAGTGAGTTAAAATGGTAGGAAAGTAGTTCTTTATGAAAAGGGCACAGCTTCTCTTTGTGACAAAGCTGCCTAGATAATAAAAGTAGGTAAAGTCTCAAGTCCCTTTGAATTCAGTACTGATGATTTCCCCTGTGCATTTGCATATATTAGTTGGTGATAAGTGGAAAAAATAATTATCAATTAATTTGTTATTGCAGTAGAACAGGCCTACTGCCTTCCCTGCCTTCAGGCCATGGTTTTCTGAAAACCTTTAGACAAAAAGAAAGTAGTATTGGAGTCTCTTTCCCTGGCAGGGTGGAACTGCTGATTTGAAGGTATCTGCTATCACATCACAGTATCACAGAATCCTGTAGGTGGCAAGGGACTTCTGCAAGGCTGCAGTCCAGCTTGCTCCTCACAGCAGGCCCTGTTACAGCAGCTTGCTTTGGGCCGTGGTCAGCTGAGTTCTGTGTATCTCTCAGGATGGAGTTCTCATAGCCTCTCTGGGCAAGCTTTCAGTATTTGACCCTCCTTGGTTAAATCAAACAAACAAACAAACTTGTTTCCTGTATTGAATTGTAAGTTGTGCTCATTGCCTCTTGTTCCATTAGGAAGTGGTAGGCAGCAGTATAATCTGCCCTCTCCATCTCCTTTAAACCTGAGCAAATCCAGTTCTCTCATATGTCACAAACTGCAGCCCCCTGAGCAGTTTGGTGGCCTTCACAAGGCTTGCTTTAGTGTGTCAATGGGTTTCTTAAAATAAGACACAGAACTCCAGATGAAGTGTCAGATGGAGGGGAAGAATCACTTCCCTCCAAGCCCACCAGTGACACTCAGGCCAGTTTGCAGCAGGACACATTTGCTCCAAGAGCACATTTTTGACTCACATTCAGCCTGCCCACCATGACCCCTAGTTCTTTTTCTGTAAAGCTGCTCTCTATGCAGCCAGTTCCCAACCTGTCCCACACTGTGGGGTTGTGCCAACCCAACTGCCTGCCTTTGCCTTTGCTGAAGCTCATGAGGTCCCCCACAGCCCATTTTTCCAGTCTGACTAGGTCCATCTGAGTAGCAGCCCTGCCCTTTGGTGTATCAGCCACTCCCCCCAATTTAGTATCACCCACAAATGTGCTGAGAGGTCACTCTATCCCATCATCCTGCTCATTATACCAGCCATTTCAAGCATCCAGGTTGGTGCAACCTATATAAAGAAAGCACGTCAGACATCCTTCCAGAGATACATTGCAAGTTGTACTATAGGCTGGTACAGTCTTAGAGATGGATTTTGTTCTGTATGGTAGAAATGGATTTGAGATAATACCATGCACATTTCAAAATACTTCAAAATGGCTTAGCAGAATGTTTTCTGATCTTCCAGAGGAACATGTCTCTCCAAACGATGCTTTACAATTCTCATGCATTTTGGAACAACATCCCCAACAACAGGAGCTGAAAAGAACATTGGTAAACAGGAAGCATTGGTTGTGAAAATGAACTCAGAGAAGATGGAAGGACATGAAGGAGGGGAAATTCAGCCAAAGCTCCAAAAATGGGAACAAAGGCACTGAGTGTTTCCAAACAAATACTCAGATAAGTAAGGCTGTTTGGTTTGGGTTTTTTTACGAAGACAATGATGATAAAGAAGTTGATTGTGTACTACTTGGACATTCAGGGTCTGGAGGAACATACACTTGTAAGGGATATATTCCAGGCTGAACCTATGTCCCAATTCATTGTTTAAGAAAATGTGGAATAACTCAGGGACATTTAGGAAGTATAGCAATCAAGTAAACACAGTCAGTTGACGGACTGCTGGGAAGCAGCTCTTCAGTTCTAATTATTGTGGGTCCCTCACAGTGAGGCACATGTTTCTTTCCTTGTTTTCCTCCAGGAGTCAGTGCCACAGAACAACGCAATCTGGGGTCTAAGCTGGGATGCAGAACAAACACCAAGGCTGTTTCCCAGCTCTGCTACAGCCATCATAAAGCACCTTGAGCAAATCACCCTGACTCCATTCCTATCTCTAACAGTGGGTAAATAATTTCTTTGACCATTCTTTATTGGTTCATTAATTCAGTGGGACAGCAAAGACATCATACAGCTTAATTGCCACATGCTTAGTGTTGTAGGATCCTGATTTTGTAGGACTTTGCTTAGGCACCTATGGACCCTGGTGCTTCTATACTCATCATCCCTAGAGATGTTCACAACTAGTAAATGCAGAGTATATATAAATTTGAGCAAGGTAGGTGCCATGCTTTTTCGTTTCTTGGGAAAAATAACTCCTCTTACTAAATAAAAAAATTTAATAGAACTACTGTTGCTACAAAAATACAGCTTTGCAGCTGCTTAGTGAGCAGTAAATCTACTGTTACACTGCTCTCAAAACCACTGCCTTCACCTGCTCACAGGGCAGTGGATAACTTGCACTGACATTAACTATGTTTTAGACCATTCCAGAAGTTTCCATAAACATGTTAACATTTTGGATTAATACACTGTCTTCTTCATGCATGTACATAATCACAGACACAGAGAAATGAGGCTTTTGCAACTAATTTAACAAGTTTGCCATTAACAGTGCTATGCTGTGAGAATGTTTCTCAGCAGAACTATGTGCCTCAATTATATTAATCTATTCCTCAGATTTAAAAACAACTTAATTGAAGCGATCATTAGGCACATGCAACCTTGTTTGAGAAAGTGTATTTGAAAAGCAAATGCTTGACCCCGCCCCTGCACAGCTCCAGTTGACAGAAAGAAAGAATTCATCAGTAAGAAGGAAAATGCCATTTGTCACTTAGACCAGTTTTCAAGTGCTTCAAATGGAAGAAAAGGAACACTTTTCTTCAGAAGGAAGAAAAGAAATGTAACAGGTCTGCACTGCCACATAAGTTTTTAAGTGAAAATTTGAAGGGAACGAAATCTAAGTTGAAAAAATATGAATCTATCCTTGTAATCCGTATGAATTTCCAATCTGTTATTAGTATCTTTTTTTTAGCCATATGGCATGGCAGTTAGCTGGACAACCTAGATCCCTCTCAATAAAAGTATTTCCTTCTATAAGATTTCCCACCCCACTCCCCAGTGTCAGTAGATGTTCTCCTTTGAACTTGTACTACAGCTCATAGGAAACAGAACTCCTGATTTGCATTCCTTAGTTCATCACTTTATATGGTTATTGTCACTTCACATCTTTGTGTGCTTTCTGCTAAAGCAGCTGTAGTCTGAACACTTCAGTCTCACTTGATTTTTCAATGGTTTTAAGGTTACTTTCTTTCCTTCATTGAAAAATGTATCAGCTGCACTAACATTGCATCAGTCAGTCTCCTGCAGAACAAACATGAAATGTAATTCATCTTGCTCCCTTGGATACTGTTTTCATTGTCATATCCAATGGTATGCTGGATGGGATACTGTTCAACTGGAAGTTTCATTAACCAGCTCTTGAAGACCATTAAAACGTTCTAATAGGTGTGACTTATTGACCGGAAGAGTCAGTAAACAAATGCAGTAGAAGTGACAGTACAAGACCAAGAGTAACAGTAATTAGCAATGTGACTCCATGAGTAATAGGAAAATTGCCCTGACCCAGTTGGTGGCAGCAGCAAAGAAATCTTGAAAAAAATGTTTAAAAAATTATCCCAAATAGATGGGCTTTCTACCAAGATCTGTCAGGGTCATGGACAACATTTATGGCTGCCACATGTCCCATTTCACTGGTACTCCAGCCCAGCTCTGTTGGGAGACACAGGGTAGCTCTGCTCCATTGGGGCTGGCAGTGTCACAGCCTGGTATGGATCCACAGGGCCTCATGGACACACGGGGAGCCTGTGCCGAACACCAGCACTCGGGTGGGAACCCTGCTGGCTTCTGCTGTGACAAGGTCACAGTGTCACCCCTCTGCTTTCCCAGCGTCCTGCATGGCTGCCAGGGGCTGACAGACCATGCCTGGTGCTCTGTACGGTTGCACAAAGGGCTGTCAAGTGTACAGTGCCATATCAATATCCTGCCTTAAATTGGTGTGCTTCCACATCTATCCCACGCTGCCCTAACTTCAGTGCCAACACAAACATTTCAGAGAGCGTGGATTAATGGGAGCGTGACAAAAACAAATCCGATCTGTCTGTGCATGCTTTTTGTCTGCTGCAACCATAGCACATATGAGGAATGATATAACACAGAAATCGGAGCATTTCAATGCAAAAGTAGAATTATCCTTCAGTATGCACTTGAAAAAAGATTTTATTTCTTTGATGAAAATACCATTCACTACAAAAAAACCCCACCAAACTACCAGCTGCTCTCCAACATAACCAAGAAAGAACAATTCTTGTTAAGTTCCATAAAAAAAATTTCATTTTCTCTCTTTCTCCATATATTGGAATTGTAGGCCTCGATGAGATCCAGTGGAGGCAATATCCTGGAATATAATAATGCCAAGAAAAAAAAAATGAACACCACAAAACAGAACACACAGATGCACACGAAATTAATAGTCCAAATTTTGGGGCTCCTGGTTGCTTGAACAACTGACAGGAAATGCACTGGTTTCAGTGCAATAATTAAAGGTCTGAAGGAATAGTTGGAAATACAAGTAAGGAACAAAATTACATAAAAGCAAATGGTATTGTCTGTCTGTTGAGAGGGGCAGTGAAACTAATATGGCATCCAGTTGTAGGTTTTACAAAATAATACAGGTGCTGGAAAGGGAGAGGAAAATATATGCAAATATTATGTAATAGACAAACAATACTCACTTTGAGATTCTATTTTGGTTGAGGTACAATTAAAAAGTTGTTTTGATCAAGCTACAAATATCCAAAACCAGTTTAGGAGCTGGTTGTTCTTTGGTCCTCCAAGAAAAGGAGCAATCAGGAGATGAAGTCTGGCAGATGCAGACTCCAGGTAGAGCGCATGTCTTCGGCACTGGTGGTAATTAGCCACCCGACTAACTTACAACACCGTTTCCTGCCACCTTAACTCTCCAGATCAAGATGAAACTACCTAGGAAGTGCTGTAATTCCAAAAGAATATGCAGCTGCCAGAGCAGGAGGGTGCTGGAGGAGCCGAGCCCCTCCTCGGGGGCTGCAGGGCTCCTTCCCCCGTGCCTGCCCCGCGCTCCGCCGCCCGCCGAGTGACAGGTCCCAGCTCCCCCGGCTCTTGCAGCGCCAGCTCCTCCCTTCTGGCCAGATGGACAGCACGGCTCGTGGGGCTTGTGCTCGGGGGGACCCGGCTCGGGGCAGAAAGCAGCCTTTTATAGCCGGCACCGCGCCGCTCGGGCTCACACCTCCCCGGGGCGCTGCCGACCCGCACCTGCGCTGCCCATGGCGCCGCTGCCCCCGCTCCTGCTCCTGCTGCTGCTGCTCCTGCCCGCGGCCGGTGAGTACGGCGGGCCCTGCAACGGGGTGGGCAGGGGGACAGGGGGGCGAGGGGGGATCCCCGGGAGCTGCCCGTCACCCCAGGCTGGCCCCTGGGAGGGCTGTCCCCGCGCCGGCACAGCCAGGCTGGAACGCCGTGTCAGCCCCGAAGTGCCGCGGAGAGCGGGGCTGGAGCTGCCCCGCAGCCCGGGCGGTGCTCAGCCCGCACCTGCACTGTGAAGTTCCCCAGCGAGGTGCAGCCGTGCCGCTGTTCAGAGCAGACTGCAGCTTGCACAGGCAGGAACAGCCTTTCTGCAAAGCCGGCAGCCCGAGCCCGCTCCCCCGCGGGTACCCGAGCGAGCTATCGCAGAGCACTTGGGTTACAGAGCCGCTCGGGGTCCGGCACTGCCAGGGCTGAGATTGCCCACAAACCCCCGAGTTACTCTGGAAAATGAGTCAGGCTGTATAAATAAGTTATGATGTGAGAATGTAATTACAGGACCCCTGCCTCATACCTGAGCACAGTCAATTACTCACTTTGCAAATATTTAATTAATTTTTTGTGCCCTATGTCCCATTTATTAAGCAGTATTAAAGACAGTTTGTAGTAATTTACAGTCCATTTCCTCGTAGGTTTTCTGAGGTGGTCATCAGTACAGTATCTGAATGTACTTATTTCTTTCACACTTCTGTGAAACTGTATTATCATCCCCCTTTTTCTGTGGGGTAGGTGGGCTGACACAAAGAAGTATCCCCTAATTTTAGGTTCCCATGGTGACACGGTAGAACCCAGTTTTTGCCTACCACTACTTAAAATTATGTGGAACTTCAACTACTCGAAGCCTGGCTCTCAACTGAGTATTGCAGTAGCTTGGTGCTCCAACCCCACAATATTCAGCAGGCTGGGAGCACACTACTAGTAAACATCAACAGGCATCGTTTTAAAGTGATTAAATTAACCTCATGCTGAACCTTTGTGACAGCTGTAAGGATAAAATCCACTTTTCCAGAATAGCATTCTGCTGCCTTAATTAAGAGATTCTCTTTAGTCTTCTTGCACCTTTTTTTAAATACATTCCTACACACCTTGCAAATTCACCACACCAATCTTGCAAATAGCAGGATCCTAAGGACAAGAGCCCCAGTTCATTGCTAGAACAGATTCTGGGCACGGGATGAGGCAGGGTCTGGGGGACGGCAGTGGCATGATTAAAGCTCAGAAGGTAAGGTGCTTGTATAATGGGGCCAACTTAAGGCTCCTTGCCCCAGTTCTACTGCTGACCTAAGCATGCCCCTGTCATTCCTTCTGCATTTTGATTGTCCTCCAGACTTCATCCTTTGCATGGCACAAACCTCAGCAAGGATGTTTAGAAAGGCCATGGAATCACTGCTCTGCCAGCTCAGAGTGCTCATTCCAGTGGGCCTGGCTGTGCTCCGAGGGCTCTGAGTCAGGCACCTGCTCCGTGGGCAGTGAGGAGGATGGGAAACGCCAGCCCCCTGTTTCCCAAGGCTTGGTCCAAGGGAACAAAACAGGCAAATTCACCCTTTCAAAAATGCCCATATGGCCACAGTTTGTGGAGACAGCATATGAGCAGTCTGGGCAGTAAGATGAGATGAAAAAGCCCATTCTTGATGGCTTATGAAACGAGGTAAAAATCTAAGCAAACACCAAGAAGTTTCTGTAAGGCATACAGCTCTTTTGGCAAGATCTTGGAGATCCATCAGAAAGTCTTGCTTATTCCCAAAGTTCAAGTTCTGAAGTACTAGAGGGAGAACTATGACTGCACAGAGAAATACCCCTTTAGAAAATCTTACACATATTTAACATGAAAAAATATGTTTCAGTAGCCTGAGTCTTTTAAAGAACGGCTTAAAAATTCTTTTAAAACCCCAAAAAACATCATAGAATGTATTAGATACTAATGATAAATGTAGTTCTGTATCATAATTGTGCATCTCAATAAAAATATAAGCATGCATCTGCAAAATTATTTACCATGTTTGCATTGAGCCCGTTGCCAAGAGTAAAATGTTATAGGCAATGTGACCTTTCGCAAAAAATTAATTTGTTTCTAATTTTTTTCCCTTTTCCTTTATTCATAATTTGTTTATAATCAAATGGATGCTTCTGCTACCTAGAGCTGAAGTATTACAGTAAACATACAGATAATATACTATGGGACAGAAGCCATGACACAACAGATGTTATTCCCTGTCTTAGCAAGGAAGCTTAGTGCCAATGGATCAGTTTTTAAATGAAGCAGCAACTGACTACAGGCAAGGAAGCTTTTCTTAACTCCTCAAGGTATGATTGCTTTCAATCAATGGCCAGAGCTGCACGTGCAAGTTTAAGCACCTTTATTTCAACACCTCTTCTCTGCCTTGGTCACATGCACAGAGCAGGAGGGACAAAGATCTGGGAGTGGTGCCAGTCAGCAAAGTACTAACTGCTGTCTCAGGAAGCCCAGCTGCTCTTTCTAAAGTGGTCTTTTACCATTCTTACACACAAACCAACTGTATTTCTTAATGAGGTGATTTCATGAGGTGTTTAAGTTCCATTTTTCCATGAAATTACAAAGGCTGGAGGTCATGAGCATCCCATGTATTTCAAGTTACTCAGCTGTGCTAGGAACAGTATTTTTTCTGGCAGATTTTCTATTAACTGATTATAGGTAATCATATAATCTATTATAATATAATCTATTATAATAGATTATCAGGCTATTATAATAGAATATGTGATTATGCAGATTATATAAAAACTGCATAATCATATAGTTATTTTGTAGGAAAAAAAATCTCAAAGCCTTCAATGACAAAGTCTAAATATTTTTTCTGCTGTCTGTCTCCCTCACAGGTATTAGCAGTAATCAAATCTTTCACAATCTGTATCCAGTACTGGGAATCTCAGGTTATAAACTGCTCTCCTCATATCAAAATAAATAATTATTTTAATTAGTAAGACCCTCTTATCAAAAACCTCCCACTAATTTACTTTGTACTCATTCAGCTTCTTAAAACATGCTGTAAATGGCTTGGAACCAGCACTGCAAGGAGATGCTGCCCATTACCCTTAAGGGTCTTTGATGCATTAGTTCAACCTGCAGGACAGGGAGCCCTAAAGGTCACACGGTGTCTCAACAGTTTCTGCTGCTCAGGATCTGTTGCTTTAGTACCAACATGGTACAGTTAAAATATAGCTCCTAAATAGAGTTTGTTCTGGGGAAATAATGGTGAGAATCCCTCAAACAGCAACAAAACCCAAACAAAACAAAATAGAAAAAACCTCCAGCCCCACCTTTCTAATTTCCCTGGAAATGAGTCCAAGCACCCACCCATTTCCCCGCTCTACATCCAGCACACCATGCCCACCAGTTATTTGTCTGCTTTGTCTGAAAATGAGGAAAACCAGAACCCTATCATAGAGCACAGACTTGTTCCAATGTAAAGCATTACATTCTACAAAATAACATGGGCAAAATTGCATGTTATGATAGGACAAAACACTGCCACCCTCGGGGCAGGCAGTCCTAAAGGTTCTGGGGGGCTGGGCCACAGAACAGATGCTGGCCCTCAGCAGTTTTGAGACTGCAAATGACTGAAGTCTGCCCTGCCTGGATGGGAGCAGGATGAGTTCTGAATGGGCTGGGGCAAAAGGGACTGGGGCAACTAGTGTGGCCCCAAAGTGTCAAAAAATAAAACCACATTATCTTCAAGTACTGTCGTTTATTACCAATGCTTAAAAAGAAAAACCCCAAACCCACAAAACCTGCCAGCTATTTTGCATTTGCATGTGTGATTCAATAAAACCTCTTTTTTCTGCCCAGTGTCCACAGGCACCTTCGGGGAAGGCCGTGCCAGGCCCAGGAGGGGCATCCTGGAGTTAGCCGGAGCCATCCGCTGCAGCACGGGCCGCTCGCCCTTCGCCTACCTGCGCTACGGCTGCTACTGCGGCCTGGGCGGCAGGGGCTGGCCCAAGGACAGAGTGGACTGGTGAGAGCACCGTGCACGGAGAGCTCAGTGCTGAAAGCAAAGGGCTAAACCAGAGATCAGCATCAGTCACATTTAACATCACTGAGGGCACTGTGTTTAAACACACCTCAAGCTGGCAAGAAACTCCAAAGCATTAAAATTGTGTTTCCGTAGCCTTTAACTCAGACTTTCCTTGCACTAATACTGGATGCACAGCACAATTGAGTTTCTTTGCTGTTGCTGTTTGACCAAGAGCTGAATAATTAGTCTTGTTGGAAAGGTAAAGCTCAAACATTTAAACTATGTGTAGAAGTAAAAATTTTTAAAAAAACGCAATTGAAAAATCTTTTGATTTTACTACCATTTCCTGTTTTATTAGTATTCAAAGTAACACATAAAAATTATGCAAAATTCAATCTGTTGAAAAATAACTCTAAAACCAAACCTTTCTCTTCAGCACTAAGTCTCAGCATATTGACTATCATCAATTTAATTTATAATTGAATATTAACTGACAAGAAAATGATTTCCGGGCGGGTTTTCTGGGGGTTTTTTGCCTTTTTTTAAGATTCCTATGTATGAAATGGAGTTATTGAGCTAGTTCATGGGCACGTGCTGTTCAGCTGTTCCATATCACAGGATCTTTACACAGCGATTCGTGGGGAATTACCAAGTAATTACTTAATAAGCACAGGAAAAAGCAGTAATTGCAAAGTGAGAGCTCAGAGCACTAACTTTTCCTACTGCAGACACAAATTCCTCAGACAATCTAAACATCACCTAAACACCATGTGTCCACTGTAACATGATGGTTTTAGGCAACCAGGAGGAAATGGGATGAAGGCACAGTTTGTGGATACACCCTGTTCTTCCACCAGGTCCATAAAGAAAGGGTGTAATTAGTTTGCAGCAAAAACTTACAAGCTGCATAATTTCAGGTCCTTGTTACCTCCCCTACTTGCTGTCCTGGGCTTCCAGTGACTCGACACCAGCCTGTTTTTTAAGCATTAAAATATGGCATTAATGCTTACCTGTACTGTTGTTTCACAATGTCATCGAAAGTGTATGAATTCATTGTGCCAATTATCCCAAGAACAACTTTGAAACCATAATTTTGAGCAATTTTCTAAATTTTCTCTTGTACTGAGCTAACAGTTCTTTTCTTGAGAGGGGCATATCCACATGAAACTGAGAATGCCTCGAGGATTTCTTGTATTTTCATCTATGAGGAAGTTCAACTAGATCAATGTGTATCAGGTATTTTTCTCACCACCGATTACATGAAAAAGTAATGATTTTTTCCAGGTGATCTATTAAACAATGACCCTGGCTAGGCTCCTGGGCAGGTAACTGCATTCACATACGTTGACTTTCCTTATTTCCCAGCTGTAGTAACGTGCTGCTGTGCCCATAAATCACAATTTCTGTTCCTCTCAGGTGCTGCTTTAACCATGACTGCTGCTATGGCAAGGCAGAACAGGCAGGTTGTCAGCCAAAGACTGAGAGTTACCACTGGGAATGCAAAGACAATTCTGCTGTGTGTGGTGAGTGAGCACTTGGGGGGTTGTTTGTTTTTTAACTGCTATGGATGATCTCACTGACTTCATAGAATAAGGGCATTTTCTTAATTAACTGTAACGTTCTTACTTTACCATCCTTCCTGTTGTGGCTTTCTTTTGCCAGAATACACTGTGCCTCCAGAAAGCACAGCTATGCCACCCAACTGAATGCAGCTGCTTCTTCTTAACCCCCACATAAGCAAACAAAATTTTGACCTACAAGCTTCTACTGCCCTTTCAGAAAACACAACCAAAACCCTCCTCCTTTTACTCAGCTTTTATATTTGTTGAGGAACCCTTGTTATGCTAGTCCTTGCAGGTCTCCAGCTAGAGAGCAGCTACAAACAGGAGACAAGAAAATAACAATAGTTTAAAAAGGATCCTTTTCATACTTTGCAGAAAATATTTCACACCATTTTTAAGTTCATGGTGGACAAGTTTTTGGCATACTTAGCACCCATCAGTTGCACAGTCACTGCTAGTGGCTGCACTTTATGAATGAATTCATAATTACAATTTCGAACAGTGAGGTAATAAAATATTTGATGACTATGTTTATTTCTAGAAGTTAAATTAACAAGTATTAATTTGAAAGTATTTACAAAATACAAGTGGACAAGTTGCAGCAGGTAGCTGAGCCCATCCTGATAAGTTTTGTCTGATTGTTCTGAAATAGACCTGCCACGCTGTGGGAGGGGAAGGGCAAGGAGACCTCAAAGGAAAAAAAAACAAAAAATGTTTAACAGGAAAAAGCAGCATTGCTTTTACATTATTTGTTCACAACCCCTGAACTTTTAGCAAATGTTTTCCAACACACTTCAAAGACTCTTGGTAACTTCTCACAAGTCCTCAAAATTTGCAGGCTTTTTTTCTTGTTAGGGTTTTTTGTTGTTTGGGGTTTTTTTTGTCTGTTTGGGTTTTTTTTGTGTGTTGTTTTTTGTTTCCTTGTGTTTTTAAAATCAGGTGCTAGATCAGTTATTTTGCATGTTCTGTCCAGACTGCAAATCAGCTTGAGAATTGGTTATTATTTTCACTACAGATATGCAAACACCCTGATATGAATTTGTTTAGAACAAGCCGGAGTTTCTGACTACCTTAGTTTAAAGGCCACACAGTTGGCCCTTCACAGAGAACACAAACCCTCTAATTTCCTAACTCAAGTCAGAATTTGCCTGACCTGAAAACAAATGAAAGTTTTGACATTAATTCCTTTCCTTCTTTATACTGAACTTTTACTTTGTCCCCGTGTCTACCCCCTGCAGAATCTCTACTTGCTCCTTCCCTTCCCTGCACCAGATGCACGAAGCCTCTTCTCTTTCAAACTACCTGGTTAACCTGTCACATTACAACACATAACAAACATAGTCCAAGTTTACAGCCAAGTTTTGGCTGTAAAGATTCTGCTCCTGACAATATCTTAAAATACTGATCAGGACAGTAGGCATATTGTCAAGAAACAAAGACAAAACAAATTCTCTGTTGTACCATGGAGAAGATAAAGTTTGAAGCAGTAACAGGAGAAGCAACATGTTTTGGTTCTTTATCCTATCTTGTTTTTATGATTCTTGTGCTATTGAGAAGCTCTTAGTGTAGGTAGTTGCAGCATCAGCATATATACATTAAGAGGCAGAAATTGAGTTCATTCACAAAACTGAATGCTTGGGTCTGCTCAAGCAGAGATTTGGCTAAGCTTTTAAAATGTTAAATACTCAGACAAACTCTAATCAAGGATTCCTCAGTTTACAGACAGTTGCAGAGAGAAAAAAAACACACATTTCTGTCTTGGCACACTAAAACCAAAATACATTGCTGTAGAAGAAAATGTTCATGCCAAGAAGAAACTCTCATGCCAAGAAATCTGTTAAACTGCAACACTAAAACTATAAAACAAATATGATGAGACATGGATTTTATCACACTTAAACACACTGTACACAACTTTTTACTGAATGCCTTAATAAAAAAAGGTGGGCAATTGAGGCTGGATATGGAACATCTTTGCATCCTGTGTATGCATCCCATATATATTTTAATGCTATATCCTTTAGTAGATTCCTGGCTATGTGAATGGGAACTGCCTTCCCAAACTCAAGCTTCCCTAGAGCAAGGAGGCAGGCAGGGAAGGCCACATACCACCACCTTTTAAAGAGGAATCAGAGTTCCTTTACTAAAGAACATGAAGAGTATTCAGGTCTTTACCAGACTATTGTATTTTCACCTGCCAAACTCTGACTGATCCACAGAGCAACTGTTGCTAAACCAAACCATGCTTGTATTTGGTATTTTTAATTACTTCAGACTAACATCACACTTACTGTGTTTTCTTCCAGATTCACTAGAAGACAAATGTCAGAAGATGGCCTGTGAATGTGACCGTGAAGCTGCCAAATGTTTTTCTAAAGCTCCATATCATAGAAAATACCTTTTGTGGCCAGACTATATGTGTGGTGAGATCCAGCCTTTGTGCAGGTACTAGATGTATGACATCAGTCTTCATGAAAACTCTGTATGAATTCAAATCTAAAATGACTTTTGTTTTGTCACAGTAGTGACAACAAATGATGTTCCCCTTTGCTGACGCTCCTTCACGCCACCCCAGGCTCTCTACCCAACAATGGCCAAAGTAAACGTTTATCCTCTTATTTACCTTCTGCAGTGCACTTTTATTGACTAAAGAGTTTATCACATTAAGAACTGACAAAATTAATTTTGTTTATGTTGAGATTCACAATATTATTCACCATGAACTTTTCATCCTCCCTCCACTGGCTATAGGATATAAATCAAACTCTTCAACTAACATTTATTTTCACATCTGTTAACTTTGAACTGACTGGAAAAAATGCACGAAGTGACAATGTCAGCACAAAGAGCCCTCTCATCTACATTAAACACTTATAAATCCTCATTTAACTGTTGCATCTCATTCACCTTAAGCAGTCCTACCTGTGTTAAAGAAGGCCTAATATAATTCTACTTTTCTAGTATTTACTTTTCAAATAGTTTTCTAGAGTTGCTCTCTTGATATGGCTCAAGCTCCTTACTCCATGCACACCTTGAATTTCCTGTAAGCACAGGGAAAAGTTCTACCCTTAAAACTTCAGAGTCAGATGTAAAAGTGCAAATGCAAACCATCACCAAAACAGATGTATGGAAAAAGCATCAGCCTTTGGGACCAACTGCCTTCTCCACAGGTGTTTGATCTTGGACACCATGAGTTTACCATGTTCAGAAGTGTATATACCTCATCAGGATGTAAAGATGGCTTTAGCTGGGGTCATTTCATAGGCATTTTTAACCTTTTAGGTAGAGAAGTCAGTGCTGTGAATTACTGAGTAGTACACTTTTTC
The DNA here is from genome assembly GCA_013396655.1 of Campylorhamphus procurvoides. Classification (NCBI taxonomy): domain Eukaryota; kingdom Metazoa; phylum Chordata; class Aves; order Passeriformes; family Dendrocolaptidae; genus Campylorhamphus; species Campylorhamphus procurvoides. The sequence goes on from WBMV01002265.1 coordinate 1,423,742, forward strand.
TTAACTGCTCACTTTAACAGCTACAGAATGAGGAGTGTTTTAGGTCTACTTTCACCCACCTCAACTTACTCAAAGACACAGAGCCACAGAACAGGTTTGCACGTGGTGAAGCTAATGACAAGTACTTCACTATTAAAAAAAACAAACCCAAGCAAAATAACCCACTTCTGTAATAGTGAAGATTTCAAAAGAGATCTTTAATCTTTCAAAACAGGCAAATTTAAACATATTAACAATACAAATGAAAAAATCAAAACAACAAACCAATGTAGAATGCAAAAAGATAAAGCTCTCAAAAAATCTAACTTTTCTTCAGTCAAAAAATAAATGTCAATCCTGCTTACACAAAATAACTTTCCAGTCAATATTTGCTCACAGATGTAGACACACATCATATTGCAGTAAGATGTAATTACAGTGTCAGGTCACTTTTCCAAAATAATCCTCTTTAAGAGATAACCCTGAATTTAAGAACCAGCAACACAGTTCAGGAGGAAACCATTATAGCAACTATTGATGAAGTGCAACTGAATCTGAATAAAATTTTTTCTATGGCAATCACCACATTTTCCAAAAGATGAGAAAACTCAAGCAGTCTTTGCCCTCAAGAGCAGGAATTTTAGAACAAACTCTGCTGTGAGACTGTGATAGGACAGTCTCAACCTGACATGTAAAGAAGACTGAAATAACTGATGTACTTTCAACATCAAGCCTATCCAGGATGGGCATTCCTTGGACAAACTTGAGGAACACATCGCTGGGATAAAATGCTAAGTTTAAAAAGAAAAACAAGAAATCACTATAGCAGCTCTGAAGACTTTAAGGCAGGCTTGAGAATATACAGAATTCACAGAACAGAAAAGAGAAGTTTGCTCTGATCAAAAATAGGGCAAGACGACTGCATGACTTTTACATTGCTAAAAAAGGAATGTGTATTTTTTTACCAACAGAAAATTCCTCTTGGATACCAGAGCCCATCCTCCAATTTGGACTCAACGGCTTTATTAACAACTTACCTTAAGGCTTTTTTGTATGTTTAAATTAACATAGTCCACCACTTTCACTGCCACATACATAAAGAAGAAAAGCAAAACTTATTTCAAATGTCCATTTTTAGAAGTTAAACAGCCCAAAAGTTCCAATGCCACTTACTGTGTCTCCAGACGCCTCACCTCTGCAACCACAAGATCAATGTTTATAATTGGGTTAAAATACAAGGCCCAGTAAAACAAACAATTGCAGACAAACTGAGGAATAAAAGGCCAAAAAATGGCAACAAAAAGACCCTGGGTTGAGACTTTCCAGAAATGCCTCCACATTCTCTGAGGAATAGTCCTGTGAAAAAGGAAAGGGAGAGGCTTAGAGGAACTTTCTGGTTTGTTTTTACGCATTCTAAGAAAAGCTGAAGTGCTGCAGCCTTAAATTACTTAGTCCTTACTCAGGCTTACCCTTTACCTGTAAAACATCATTTTGCACTCCAGGAAAAGCTTTCTTACAACCCAGTAGTACCAGACTTAAAGAGGAAGCATTAAGTCAGTGTACTTAGACCCCAAAGCCCAGCAGGCTCCAGTGCCACATTCCAGCCCTGCCCCAGGTTATTCCACTGCCCCGGGCTCCTCTGGGCGCCTCCTGTCCCCTGGCGGCTGCCAAAGGGAAAACCTCTACACTCCAAAACAAGAATTGCTCCCATGCAGTTTCTAAAAACTAGAAATAAAAGATCGCAGCAACTATTAAGTAATATTACTGTGCTTGACTAGAAACTAAACTACTAAAAGAAAACAGAAATTCTGGTCACTTATCAGAAATAATATCATCATACGTAAACTTACTTATGGTTCTGAGGACTCATCCTTTAATAACTACACTGTAAGCTTATCATGACAAAATTCTGATGTATTCAATTCTCAGTTGACAGCTTATACCAGGTACCATGAAAGGCAGTTCTCAAGGTAAGGGATAATATTTACCAATGGTTAAGAACATGCTTATTACTGTTTCTGCATTTGCTACATCTGATAAGCAAAACCAGCTGTAAGAAACCCTTTCAAATACTCGCACAAATAAAGATATTCGAAAGTATTAGCATATGTGGCAATTCAGATTCACATGTTCTTATTAACCTCAGAATTATGGTTAGGCACTGTAGTTTCCGTGAGCAACTGTGAAATCATAGGTGTTGCTCTCTGTTTATAAGGCCATGTACTTCCCAGCCTCTTCAAGCAGCTCAGTAACTTACTTCCATTCTCTTCTCAACCAGAGCCTCCAAAAGGAGAATAATTCCAGCACAGAGAGCAGCATGGCATTTACAATTATAAATCTTGATGTCCAGTAGTGCACATCCAGCCAATCCCAGGCAAATTCAGCTATCAACTGGTATGGCAAAAATAAATACTTTACAATGAATTCTCTCCACTGTTTCTGAGAAGGATCTTTAAGGTCCTGTAAATTAGGATAAAAAGACTGTTAACCAATTTTCTATTAAATAAACACAATACTGACTTATTTACACTAGTCTTTTGTTGAAAAGCTGTTTTTTCATACATTGAAAGCAGCAATTTATCTTCATTATATTTGCTGGCAGTTAATACTATAACACAGTAATTTCCATTAGATTAGAACATCACAGTCAGCCAGACTTTACAATGCCATTTATTAAAATACAGGTAATTTGAGTGAAGAGCCTTTCTGTAGTCTTGTGAACTTCAGAAGGATGAGTTTCACACACTTAAAGTCTGAAAAGCCTTAAATCAGTCCTATTAAAGGTACTGGCTGCAACACTGGTGATCACATAAAATAAAATCAAGGAGCCACTTACTCTGTAGGTTTGTTGGTTTTAAAGTCATGGTGTAAGGAGATGAAATAGTGAATTATTACATCATGTGGTTTTATGCTGCTTGTCTTAAAATGCTTCTAACTAAAACAAGTAGCACATTTAATGTTTTGAACACTTACCACCAGTTTTGTGACAATATCTTCATCCTTGTCTTCTTGCATAGGACAAATTGTGTGGATGAAAGGTAGGAAAGCTTCTGCATAATCAAACAAATACAGGTATAACATACTGAGTCTTGGAGAACTCTTCAGTGAATATAGAAGGAAGAGTGATTTTCCTGGATTTACGGCCTGAAAGGTATCAAATTACGAGTTTCAATCAGTGAAAAAATAAAATGAAAGGGACATGCCAGTTCTTACATCTTCTGACAATTATTTTTTAAAGGATCATTTTTCAAATATATTTTATTAAACTGAGCAGTTTTTACAAGGGTAATTCTACTACCTTAACACTCCTCCTGGTTTTAAGAGAATCTTCTTTTAAAGATATTATTTTAAAAATAGTTAATATGCATGACACAATTTACATAAAATTTACCTTGTATTCCCAAAGGTTCTGTGGTGGTTTAACACCTAAGGCTTTCACACATTCCAGTTCTGCCATAATAGCTCTCCTGTGGTTACTGTTCTTGATACTGTAAGGCTCTTTGGTGAAATCCTCCTCTGTCAGTGTGAGCAGGAGCCTACAGAAGGGGAAGAATTCAGAAGGTAAACAGTGTCTCTCCACCAGAAAGATATGACTCACAAATAAGGAACTGCATGCTGAAACAATAAGGTATTGATAGAAGGTGGCACCTTTTGGATTACAGAATCACAGAATGCTTTGGGTGGGAAGGGACCTTAAGAATCATCATGTGTCCACATCAAGTGTTCTACAACTGCATCACAGAGCCTGGGTTTTAAATACCCTTCTTTTCCAGTTTCCTCTTGGCTGCTTTCAGCATGTCTCTTAGGTGGAATGCCACAATGCATGTAGCACATGCACACTTCCATAAGAAAGGGAAGGTGGGAGGGGTGGATAACACGTAAGTAGAATTTTACTCTCAGTATCATTTCAGTCTGCACTGTCAGCATTTTAAGAAGCTCTTAGAAAATTTTCAAGCAGCTTGCTTAGTACCTACTGCTAAAGTTTTCAGCAAAAATTGTTAAAACTTCCCCTGAAATTTATTCTGGTACATCAACAGAATATTCCCACAACCCACGGAACAGAGTAGTCATTTCACAATGAGCCATGCCTAATGTTTCCTTCAGTAGTCCAATCACCCAGTAGTTGTTCTTGGCCATCAGGCCTCTCACCTTCCATTCACTTTCTCCAGTAAAAATCCTTCCTTGTAATATGAGGCCCATGGGCCCAGCTGCTCTAGCCAGAGTATCACTTCCTCAGCACTCCATTTAGCAACAGGCTTGTGGACAAGAAGATCTTCTTCAAATTCTCTGCTGCTCCAGTGATAGCCAAGTAGAACTACCTATGGGTGGATTAAAAAGATCAAAAAAAGATCTTTTACCTGCAGAGAAAATACATTAATGATATAAACACACAATAAGAGGCTTGACACGTAGGATCTTCCATTTCCTAGACCCTAGGATACTCAGGTTCCAAGGAAGTATATTGAAGTTCTACCCACTCTGTCTAACTTCCATTTGCTCTACATGGCATACCTCTGATGGCCACTTTATTTACTCAGCTCAGCTAAAGACTCTTCTGTGCTGACAATCTTTTTTATATGCATGTAATTTAAGAATATTTAACTGCATGCTTAACGAAGTAAATATGGAAAACCAACCAGATGAAACTTACTGCTACACAAGTTAAAGCTGTCAGAACGCCTGAGAAAAACCCTCCTCCTCGAGGATTAATTCTTCTTGTGTTTGGGATCTGGTCATTCCCATATTTTTGGAAGGTTGCTAAGCTGTGTGCTACATCACTGTTTTGTTGAATATCTTCTTTTCTTTGTTCAATGGCATCAGAAAATAGCTTTTCAACAACATCCCTAGTGGGAAAAATATTTGTTATTGTACTATAACCATTGAGGCTTAATATTCAGAAAAGGGACTAATCTTTTGATTCTTGTTTTCCAGACTCTACTGAAGACTATCATTTTTGTAAACAAGAAAAAACAGTTATTAAGACTTAGTAAACTTAAACTTGTATCCATTACTTCCAAACAACATTTTCCTTGGCTTCTAAAGTTAAAATACCACATAACTCCCCACAACTTATTTCTTACACAAAATTAGAATTCTGTGTGCTACTGGCAAGCTTTAATTATTAAAAAATGGTAAGCAAGAGACAATATTAGAACTTACCCTCAATCCTATCATCTATTTATTAAAATATCATTAACCTGGGATGAAGTATTATTAACAAAAGAACTTGTGGGTAATTCAAGACAGCAAATAGATATTTCTAGCTTTCCTCTGCAATATGATCACATTTCTTTATATAAATAATACCTATTACAGAAATAACTACACAATTATCAAAGATCAATCTAAGTTTGAATTATTAGAAAACAATCAGCTATATTAAAAGATTCAAGGGTCTCAATACTAAAAAAGAATCCCTCCTCTCTATCTCCAAAAAAAATTCAGAAGCAACCTCCCCCACTCCACCTTCCCAAACAAAACCAACCAACCCATCCCTTAGTTCCATGCAGAACAATGTGCTTAAACAGTTCAGTACAAGCTGAGAGCACGAAAAACTCTGGGATTTAAATGTCCTTGTGACAGTTCAGATTACCCATAAACTAAAAAATTCTGCAGCAAACTCAAGAAACCAGACAGCTAGTTTCAGGGGTTTGATTTATCCAAAAAAGGCATTCACAAAATATGCTCTCACCTGAGCAGGATGTTGACTTTGGGGAATCCTTCCCATTTTTCTCTGCATTCGGGGCACTCATTCTTCTTGGATGAAACCCACCACAAGGCCAGGCAGTGCCTACAAAAACTGTGCCCACAGTTCAGGGTGGTGGGATTGACGAGGATGTCGTAACAGCAGTGGCACAGGAACTCACTGACCGACACCTGCCGACCCACGGCAGGAGCAGCACGTGTTTCAGCTTCTGCCCTCTCCGTTTCCCCTTGGGAAGTGTCATCTTCCTCCATCTTCTTTTATGCTTTACAAAAACAGAAAGTTCTTTTAGATCTTCAAAAGAGGTAAAGCATTACTTCTGCAAAGCAACAGAATAAACCTCATTAAGGAAAAAGTTATGATAGAAGTTTAGAATTGTAAGCAGTGTTAATTTATTACTGAACCGCTTTTGCCGCTTGGATGGTTTTGAACTTTCCACGCAACTCAGCCCGTCCCCAGAATGAAACATGACCTACTTTTTCAACAACACATTCATTGCAAACTAGAGTCAAAACCAGAATGGAGATGTAACCAGCTGGGTTCAATGTCCCTATAGCTTTCTCTCTGTTAGGAAACACACGAAAGTGAAACAAAATAACTCACTGTCTCACATGACTTTCGACAGTGTCTTTAATGAAGGTTCTAGTCAAAGACACCAATCAAAATAAATATCATTAGCAAATACCATGAGAGAATACAAAGATAAAACACCAGCATAACACAGTGCTCTAACTTACTTCATCCCTCTGCTTTCCAAGCATACAGAATAAAACATTACTTACAAAGGTCAGTGCTAGACATTGCTGAGCAATGCTCCAAAAAAAGGAAAGTTTGATTCACAAAGTCATATCCTTCAGAATTACAAGTGATAGATGTGCTTCCATTTCAGTGAAGGTCTGAGCCCCGCATTAATTTACTGATTAATTTACTAACACTTTGTTAGTATTTCAGAAAATGCACAGACAAGGAGAGCCTAAGACTGCTCCGGGCTTACCAAAAATACAAATGTATTTACTTGATGTTTCTATTCGATTCTCAGATGGCAATATCTAGTTTCTTAAGAAAAACACTGATCCAGAACATTCACTTATCACTCAGGATATGTTAGAAGATACCAAAAACTACACGTTTTTCTCCTCAGGCACTACCAAACCAAAATACGAGTACACTCTCCACCATGTGGCTCCAGCTTACTACCAAGTCCCCAGCTTGTCACCCAGATCAAGCACAAAGAGGTAAGCCTGCACGCCGGTAACGAGCAGAAATTTAAAATCAACCAAAACAAACCAACCACCAAGTACAGAAATACAATAGCGAAACTAAACCCCTCGGGCCGCTTACAAACCTGTATTTCCCGGCAAAGCACAGGCTGTTGCCTCCTGAAACACAAACCTGAAACAGCACCTACAGGAGCAGAAATGAACCCAAGCTTTTGCACCTAGAAACATTCTTCCAGCTTTCCCGGAAGACAGCGCCAACAGGATTTCCGTGGGTGGAAAGATCTTTCCCAGCTCGGTCTGCCACCAAATAGGAGCAAGCGACAGAACGATTCCCAGCTCCTCTCTGCGGCCGCAGCTTCCTCCCGGCGCGCCGCCTCCTCCTCCTCCTCCTGAGCTGGGACGGACTGGCCCCAGCCCGACCCCAGCCCTGGTCGCAGCAGGAGCCAGCCCACTCCGATCCCGCCCCGTCCCCCGACACCCCTTGGTTCGCATTCATCTTAAAGCGCTGTATTCCAAAGCTTTCCACCCCTTGGGACACGAACTCCGCTACACTCACAGTTTTGCCAATACACTCATTGCCATATTCGCGAGAACTTCGGTGCGATTGCTGGCTGTGCACCCAGGTAACCTTCCTTCACAGCAGCTGTGCTCAGGATTTATTTTACAATATTACTCATTTTGCAATAAAGATTTGAGGTGTACTCTCAGATTTAAATGAGTCAGGTGCTAGCTCGATCTCAGCACTAACACGTCACAGGGACGATTTTCGCCACAAGAGTCTAAACTATAAATACACACATTCACAATTCTTTGTATCAGTCTCTGTTCCCTTAGCACAATTCTTCTTGACTAGAGTCAAAAGAAAATTGAGTGATTTATTCTCTGCAACCTCCTGAAAGGGGGTTGTAGCCAGGTTGGACTCTCAGGTTGGTTCTACTTGCAGTTTAACTTTATAGGTGAATGAAGCAAAGAGTTCCTGGGTTTGTCAGCTAGGAAATCCTGGATTTGGGGGGTAATGTCAGGTTTCTAAACAGCCATCAACCACTTTAAAGTGTGATGAGCACTTTAATTAGAAACTGCAGGAACATGTGTTAAAAAACAAGAGGAACATGACAATTTTAGGCTCCAGGCAATTTACTGTGATGATATAGAAACATCTCTGCTATTATTTTAACTAACATCTTACTGGGCACCATTTAATCATCCTAGATGATTTGCTGGGAGTACATGTAGAATAAATTGCTTACACTTAATCTTGTAGATATTTAAAAGCTCTCTCCACTAAGTCCTGTGTAATTCTTTATCTTCTTCACTATGCAGAAACTGCTTCTCACTTTATGGAGATTTTTGTGTTTTTTTTCATCCTGCTGGAATTCTGGAAAAGATGCTTAATGTGAACTCTAACCCTGCTCTGAACAACACTGAACGCTCCTGGTGTCTGTGCCTCCTGGCCTGGCCCTTGGGCAGCTCTCGGGGGCAGCTCCTCCTGCCACAGCTCTGGTACAGGGACACCTTGCTGGGTGGGAAGTTTGTTAGTATAGGATTATGTGTCAAAGTACTGGCTTTACCAGGAGGGCAAACACTTCTTCCAGAACACTCCAAGCCTTTGGTTCCTCTGGAGCTGTTCTTAAATAGAAAATAGTTAATGAAGAACTAACGTATAATTATTTGGGGCCTAAGTCATGTATACTTCCAATGTAATAAGAACCTTGCATTTTTGCTTATCTTGCTGAGAGTTTTCTAACTTTTAGATAAGAGATAAAGCTTTGGCAGGGGAAGACAGACTGGGAACAGAAGGTAACTTTCGCAAGTGCATAGGAGGTTCAAAATTACAAAGATCAACCAGCATTGGACATTCCAGGCTGTGAAGCAATTCATCCGAGACCAAAAGGATACATCATACAAACGATTTTTGTGGACGAGTAACAAAGGACTTATACAGCGAGGAGGCGCGGAAAGGCGGGATTTAACGTGTAATTTTAACTTGCAATGCCTTTGAGAATACAAGGTTTTTGCTTTGCGATTCCACCAGCATTACTTATGGAGGATTACCCCCAGCGCTCGGGCAGGTATGTGACTGGCACTGCCCCACACACCTCACAGCAGAGCGGGGCGCAGGCCGCTGGGGCACCGTGTGCACGGCCCGGGCCCTGCCGCGCCTCCCACCCCCGTGTCCGTGATCCCTGCCCGTGTCCGTGCCCGATTTCCCCCCCGTGCCCGTGTCCCGGCCCCTCCCGCCCCGCCGGGGTGCGCTGAGGGCGCGGCCGGGCCNGCGCGGGATGGAGGTGACCAGGAGCAGTGAGTGACCGCCCGGCCCCGGGCACCGCTCCGCACCCCGCATGGGCCTCCTTTCCCTGCCCTGCCCTGCCCTGCCGGCCGCAGCCTCTCCCTCATGGCCGGGGGTCCCCCCTGCTCCCCCGGCCCTGAGCGCGGCCCCGGCGCGGAGGGGCCCAGGGTGTCCTGCGGAAACCTCAGCGGTGTTTTACCCTTTTCCCCACAGATTTTAAGGATAACCTGAACAAAGTGTATGAAGCCATTGAAGAGTCGGACTTTCTGGCCATCGATGGGGAGTTTTCAGGTACGGCCGCGGCTGTTCCGTGGGCAGGGTCTGGGGGGCTCGGAAAAGCTAAAGCTGCGGCTACCACAGAGGGATTAAACCACTTGTTATGTCTGCGATAGCGGGGTTTTGGTCAAAAGATATATCTCTTGCTGCCTTTGCTCACTCCCAGCTGCAATCTTGGAGCGTGTTAATTGATTTTCAGTTGCAGCTGAGGAGGCAAAAAAAGGAGGTATTATATTGTGTCATGAAAGCAAGAGGCTCAGGTAAGTGAGGGAGGCCCAGCAAGTGTTTGGGCACGGAAAGGCAGCAGTAAAAACTTGTGTATTTGTAAAACCCAGAGATATGTGCACCAGAGAGATGCTTTAATAGGTATTTTGGTTTTGCGTTATAGAGGTCAGTCATCCATGAAACGTGTTTCGTATGGAGCTTGAGCCATAAATGTGATCAAGACTAGCTTTTGGTAGATGTGGTGCTTACAGAAATATGGTGGTTGTTGTTACATATGGCTTAAAGTGACCAAGTCATTCAGTAAATCTCTGGACAACACTCGTCCCATTTTTCGTTTGGCTTTGATCCTGCATTGTGTTGTAAAGCCCATGTCCATTATGTTACTGGTAGGTCTTTGCGTGTGGAGTAGGAACCAGAATGGCAGAACTCCTGCAGAGCTTTGCTGCTCGAACACTAGTGTTAAAATGGGTGGCTTTTCTGCAGGAGACCTTTCTCAGCTGAAATAATTGTAACATGTAGTTTAAATGAAAACATTTTCCTTACATTATCAGTTGTTGCATTTCTTTGCTGTGGCTAATTTTGAAAAGCTTACCCAAAGCAAAATATGTTCTACTTTTTCAGGGATCAGTGATGGGCCTTCTGTTAGTGCATTAACAAATGGCTTTGACACTCCAGAAGAAAGGTATAAGAAACTTAAAAAGGTAAAGTGTTCACATTGACTAAAATGAAAATTCTGGGAGAAGGCTAGAACACCTTAGTTCATAATGGAGACAAAGCAGGGAAATATGGCACAGGTTAAAACTGAGTTACACAGAGCAGAAGGGTTTGCTTGTTTTGTTTTCTGCTAACACGAGAATTGGGGAATGGTTCATTAAACTTGCAGCAATCATGATTAGACGACACTGAGATGATTCCTCACACAGAGAAAGTAAAGGCATAGAACTTGTTAAAGAATGTTGAGAGTGTTAATAGTTATGATTTCAAAAAGGGATTGGGTAAGAGGAATTCAGTGTGAAAAGGAGCTCCATCAGGACTAGGGTCCTTTCCAAACTTCCCTGGCTGAATATGAGCCTTTGAAGGCTTCAGAGTAGGTGGTAATTCAGGCTTTGCAGGCAGTCTGTGTTAATAGTTTTAAGAAGTCCGGTGTTATCAGAAGCCAGACACAAACGCATTGTTGTCACCTTCTTAAAACTGTACTTTTAATATCTGATAATTCACTTAATTGATATTTTTACTTTATACTCAAGAGAAGAGGACTAGTTTTGAATGCCCTGTATCCAGTGTAAGCCACATGGATTAGAAGATTATTAAACATATAATTACATATATTTGAAAACTGTGTACACCACTGTGTGTCACAGCCTGCTCTCGCACTGTAGGGGAGGTAAATGAGCATGGAGAAGGGGACTGAGAGCTGCTTTAGGTGCAGCATCTCCTGTGTGTGAGCAACAGGTGGAGACAGAGATGGGACTGCCCTCTTCTTGTCTGTAAATGAAGTGGAAGTGCACACTATAAATCATCTTTGAGCAACAGTGAGATGATTAAATGGAGATAAAAGCTAGTTGAAAAACTCTGTTGTGTTTACTTTAAAATTAACAGCAAAACAAATGGTGCTTAAGAAGATTCAATTTACTTAATTTTTAAATGGAGAGAAATCATATGTGGATGCACCCTGGTGATCTTTAAATGTGTACTTGTCTTATGCTCACGCAGAGTTTTCCCTTCCTTTCCAGCATTCCATGGACTTTTTGCTCTTTCAGTTTGGCCTTTGCACTTTTAAATATGATGACACAGAACAAAAGTATGTTATTCTCTTATTTTGTGTTTCCTTAATTGAGGATTTTCTAAAGTAATACTGATAAGCTCTATTGACATGCAACTCGTCTTCTCCACAGGTATATAATGAAGTCATTTAATTTCTATATTTTTCCAAAACCCTTTAACAGAAATTCACCAGATGTCAAGTTTGTCTGTCAGGTTAGTAGAAAAACAAGTTTGATTTTGTTTGGTTAAGATATACCTGCAGCAAACTTCAGCTTAAAAGGTAGAAAAACAGAAGTTTCTGCAGTTTGGTTTTGGGTTTTTTTTTTCCTTATAAGAGAAATAAACATGAGTTAAGAGCAATCCCTAAAAATGAGCTTTAAGGGAGTATCTTTGACTTCACTTTTTAAATCTTGTGTAGTTTCTGGAATTGGAGATATATTCCATACCTGTCAAGATGATTCTATTTTTTTTTCCTATTTATCCTTTATTCCCATCTTATCTGGCTTTTACTGCTTCCCAGGCTCTTGCTAGCATTTTTCTGGTCTCAGATTTGTTCTCCTGAACATTTTGCTTTCCTTAGTTCCTCTCTCCACAAAACTCATTCTCCCATCTCTGTCCACTAGGATATTTATTGTTCTGTGGAAGGTGAAAATAAATAGCAAAAGTAGCATTTCCTAAATTCTCAGCGGCTTCTTCAGGGTCAGAAACTTGGTTGCCCTTGGCTTTGAACTTCTTATAATTTTTTAAAAAGTGTGAAAGCAACTGAATTGATCTCTTATACCACTGCTACTTTTACCAATTGTAAATTCTTTTTCTTTTGTTGCAGAGTTCAAGTATAGATTTTTTAGCAAACCAAGGATTTGATTTTAATAAAGTTTTTCGCAACGGTGAGTTGTTTGCATTTTTCTTTTATGATGACACCTTTCATTGTTTTCTGCAAGAAGAAAAAAGGCTGCTATTCATGATACTCTCTTAACACACCATGAAGTTCTTGAATTATTCTTATCTACTGCTGTGCTGATAGTAAGTTTCTTTGCAAGGGAGTAAAGGTTCAACAGAATAGAATTCCTCCTTACAGGAGTGTTTGGTTGGGTGTTGTATAGTGGCAAAACATGAATATATTGAGAGAGCCATAGTAATGGATCAGTAGGAACATCTTGGAAAAGGTATCAGTGCACTGTAATAGGGCTGCTGCAGGAGGTGCAGGTAGCAAGGAGGAGCAGTACTGAATATTGTTGTGCTTGGGCTCTCTGGCTTTGCAGTCCTTGGGCCCATTCCTTGCCCAGTGGTGCCAGCGAATGAGTGGGGTCTAGGACAGGTGGCTGAAAGGGGAGGGTTTGTTGTCAGCCCTCAGGGCTATGAGAGGCAAATACTTGATTAGTAATAAGTCTTTGCTGAATCCCTAATTTATCTCTAATTACAATAAGCTTTTACTTTTTTTTTTCTCTTTTCAGGAATTCCATATTTAAATCAGGAAGAAGAAAGACAGCTGAGGGAACAGTATGATGAAAAACGTTCTCAAGCCAATGGTGCAGCATCTCTGTCATACATTTCTCCTAATTCCACAAAGTGTCCTGTAACAATTCCTGAAGATCAGAAAAAATTTGTTGAGAAAGTAGTGTAAGTGAAATTGTGTAATATCCTCTGATGTGAAACTAAAATGTGAACAGTGGTGATATTTTTTCATGTTGAAGCCATTTTTATTAGTTCACTGGTCTTAAAATGCTGCTTTTTGTGTTGTGAAGTGTTTTCTTGTCTTTTGGGGAGAGCTATAAACTTCAAAAAAATGAAAGAGTAAAAATAGAAGCAAATCATCTGTTTCTTCCAGGGAACAGATAGAAGACTTTTTAAAGAATGAAGAAAGTGAAAGTTTGGAGCTGGAGCCGTGTACAGGGTGAGTTTCTGAAATTGCATATCTTCTAAAATTTTTGTGTGGGTCATATAGAATTAGGGGAGTGACAAGGCTATCTCTGCTTGGGTTGATTGCAGCAAAACTTACATTTGACTAATTTTTGCATGTTGAGAAAGTGTGGCAGTGTATATGAGTGTCATAGTCTGCTGTATGAGCTGTAACTTCTGCTTGTGGTGGCAACATAATTAAGTACAGCCAAGAAATGTCTTGTATATGTGATCCTTCTGTTGCTGAAGTTTTCCATAAGCTTTGGATATGCATTTTAGAAACAAACTTTTTCAATCTGTTGAGCTATCAGTTGTTTGTAGTTGACCGTGTGTGACTGTTTATAGTAGGACTCCTTCCCAAAAATCTGTTTAGCTTTGGTGTCCAGATGTTTGGAGAGTAAATAATTTAAGAAAAAATGAATTTAGAAATAGCAGAACTTTGTGAGCTGAGGGTAACGTATCATCACTGTCTCTATATTAAGTGATCCTGACTACAGAATATTTTATTATAAGATCATCTGTGGATATCTACAAAATGGTGTAAATGCCTTTACAGCTCAGAATTCAGTAAAACCCTTCCCAGTCTCTGGGTTCTGGTAGCAGTGACTTTTGCCTTAAAAAATCTTTCTGCAAATGAACATCAAGTCAGCTTTAACTGAACATAATTACTTGAAAACAGTCTGTAAGAGGATTATTAGTAACAAAATTGTCTTTTGGTTTTAGATTTCAAAGGAAATTAATTTATCAGACCTTGAGCTGGAAGTAAGTTACTGGTAATGCTGCCTTACTGTATATTTTTAGTATTTTTGATAAGAAATCTGGGTAAGATCTTATCTACTTAACCTTGGGGTGATTCATTTAGGCATTTTTGGTCCTTTAAAAGAAGGCTTTTATAATATTCTGAAGAACTTATTTGTGATGATTCATTTGAATATTTTAAACCTTAGTATTTATTTTATTATTCCTATCTAAAATCTCTGAACAGAACAGCACAGCCTAGAGTTATGTAACAAATGCAACTTGCCAGGTTTTTAGTGAACAGAAAGTGCATATGCTTATACAGATTGTGGGCTTTACCTGAAAAACTGGTAGGCCCATAGTAGTACTGGTATGTTTATAGTTTTCTGTTAGATGCCAAACATAAGCACTTCTGGTAACTTATTATATTGCCTAAAAACATCCCTTAAGGCCTTAGGAGAAACACTAAGGCTGTAGAGTAAGATTTTCATTGTTTTGACTGCACATTGTAAAATGTGGGAAGTACAGTAGAGGTAATTTTTGTACCTTTAGTTAGTTCAGTGTTGCAACACTGAATCTGGCACTCTGTTGCTGACACTGGAAGTGGATAAAATAAACCTGCTCCCTGTAAAATGGAATCTCAAGGAATGAGCTTGAGAACTAATCTGAAAAAACCCAGAGGTGCTTTCAAGGATTTTTCAGTGTGAGCTTTTTAATATATCTAGAGAATACCTATAGGTTCCAGTAGCACTTAGATTTATGTTTGTCTGACACTAATCTTTGCATCTCCTCCCAGTGGGTGGAAGAATGTGTTCTTGAGTTGTACTTTAACATCCAGCAGCTGTGCACACTGTGTGTGTATGTTGGTGAGGGAAAGCCAAGTTGTGAAGTTGACATGGAGATAATTAAAGCAGAAAACACTGATATTCTATTGCCCTGGTGCCCTGAACTTCTCAGGAGTCATTTTCTCTACTGAAGTGTTCTCTTGTGCATCGGTTTTCTGATGCACCCAAGGTTTGTGAAGTGAGGCAGCTTGTGAGTGAGGGGTGGGTTCCAAACTCTGAGGAGCCAGGGTGGAGAGGACACAAGTGTCGGGGTATGTGCTCTCCAGTGCTAATTTGAGGAATAGCCAGAGGGCAAGGAAACATGCTGGTTCTGCAGTGGTTATATAGCTGTGGTTAGTTTACTGTAATGGGAAAATGACAGTCATTGGTACTGGTTAAGCAGTAAAAGACATTGTTCTCTTACTTTGCTATCAGTTGGATGCTCTGTGTATGGTAGTACTTCAGAAATTAAATGTGATTATGGATGCAGCCCTGTAGCAGAGATAATGATACTTGAGTTAATAATTCCTATTGAAGTCTACTGTTAACAGAAAGTTCAGGATTGTTTATAAATCCTAAAATAAGTGACATATTAAAGGTATGCAGTCTCCAAAACAGCTGTCCTGTGACTGCAAGTAAATGAAAGCATTCTCACCGGTATTTCTGGCTTTTATTTCCTGAAAGCAAAGATTCTAGATTGTGATGAAATAGCTAGATGATGTTTGCTTAATATTAGTAAAATAAGAAGCTATAGATCCCCCAGCAGTAGGATGGGAAATTGCATAAGATAATATATTCTAGTGCTGGTTACTGTTAGGTAGTGTAAGGAGGCCAATTAAACTAGCCTGTTGCTTCAAATTTTCCATTATTTTAAATTAAAAAAGTTCTTTTGCATTTAAGATTTAAGTAATAATGAAACATGCAGTTACTGAATCACTGCTGTGGTTCCAATTTGCTAAATGCCAAATTAATAGCTATTTGTATTTACTTTTCGTTTGTTCTGATGTAGGTATCCAAAAGGTATCCATGTTGAAACTCTGGAGTCAGATAAGGTAACTAGGCCAGTTGCTGCCTCTAACATTTGTTCTGTTGAAAGGAAATTATATTTCTAAATTTTACCAAATCTGCCTTTTTGATGTAACTTGAACCTTGTTGTGCAATTGCAAAACATTTTAAATGTAATTTAAAATTTTAAATGGAATACAGTGAAGTAGTTTCTAAACATTAAATCTGACCAACATATGGAGTATAAGCATGGATTTGTGTGGCTTAATGTTATTCTTTTAAAAGAATACTAAAAGGTATTTTAAGATATAGTGATCTGATGTTCAGTACTGGTGAAATGTAGATTGTGATCCTGGAGGAAAAACAGTGGCATCACATGCTGTGACCTCACCTCCCAACAAGCATCCCTGCTCCAAAAGATATTTGAAATAAACTATTTACAAGGAAATGCTGATAACCTTTCCTGATAAGGAAAAATTGGGTTTAGTAAAAGTTAGGTTTGGTGGATGACTCTAATACAACCTTCTAAAGGAGGCTTTTGGGAGTAGGTGATAAAGTGATGCCTACAATAGAAACAGTTGTGTTGCCAAGTAACTGGTGCTGAGGTGACAGTTTTCTTTACAATGTAAATCTACAGAAACTTGCTGCAACCTTGAATAAGAACTCAGTAATTTCTCAAACTGTATGCTTTTTGTTTTAGAAGGAAAGATACATTGTTATTAGTAAGGTAGATGAAGAGGAACGAAAAAGAAGAGAACAGCAGAAACAAGCAAAAGAACAGGTAAAAAAGTTCCATTTCATTCCTTTATGTCAAAGAGGAGGGGGGAGAATCTCTGACCTCAGTGAGCAATCAGAATTGTGTGATAGGATTTGGTAGTTTCCCTTTTGTTTGGCTGTTACTGGCTGAAACAGATCTTCCAAATCCTACCACACAACTTAGGCTTTGCAGTAGAGCAAGAAGAGTTGCAAGGCACTCTAAAAAATTAAAAACAGAAGAAAAACTACGGAATACTGAGCCAATAGTCTGGAGCAGTGAATGCCTCCTTGTGTGCATCTGCTCTACCAGAGAAGTGTGGCCTAGGAATAGGAAACACCAGTTTCTTGCAGAAATCCTTGAGCAAGTTGTCAC
This sequence comes from Campylorhamphus procurvoides, assembly GCA_013396655.1. Lineage (NCBI taxonomy): Eukaryota > Metazoa > Chordata > Aves > Passeriformes > Dendrocolaptidae > Campylorhamphus > Campylorhamphus procurvoides. The sequence goes on from WBMV01002265.1 coordinate 1,440,792, forward strand.
TTCATTGGGATTCACAGTCTGGCCTCGGAGTAGTGTTCTGTTACAAAGCCTGTCTGCTACTGGCTGTCTGTGTCCTGTACCATTCCTGTGTCCTTTCTTGATGCAAACACTCTGCACACAACTGCTGTGGTGACAAGCTGACCAGAAGGTCATGCCTGGTATATTCTCATTGTTTTGGGGACTTTGTATCTTGCTTTCTCAGTCTGATGCAAGTTTCAGGAGGTCAGAGGAAATTCTTGATCAGACTCCTGTGGTTTGTCTGGATGTATTTCAAGATACAAAGGTTTGGGTGTAGCAAATAATATTTGCATGCAGAATGCCTTTTAAAAGGGAAAAAGATATCTAACAGAGATTAACTAGTGTGACATCTCTTTTCCCAGAATGCAAGTTAGGGCCAATTTACTACGAGAGTAGTTTTTTCTGAAGCATTTTTACTGGGACTGTTACTCTGACTAGAGGCATTCAGACCTGAACTGAAATAACTGAATGTTTTATTGAATTTTCACTTCTGGTTGGGTAAAATGGATAAAGGCAGGCAGAAATTACTTCCCTAGACCTTAAGAAGGAAAATCTGTTACAAAAAAACTCCTTAAGTGAAACTAAAATAGGCTCTGTAGTCAGATTCCCCCCAAAGCAATTTGAATCAGTTTAAAATGTGTAACTCACATTATATAATATTGTGTTTGTATAATATTGCAGTTGTATGTTTCTTCTTGGTTTTGTTTGTGTAAATAGTGAAGAATATACTTTCATGCTAACATTGAAGTTGGGGAAGAAACAAATCTGATTTAATGGAAATAACAATCAGGATTCAAGCTGTTGCATATGTTATGCTGTATGTTAAAACTGTGGCTGAAGATACACAGCTTAATTTGACTAACTTCCTGAGCTGCCTGCAGCTGTTACTGCCCTGCCTGGGATGAAGTTTGTCCTTTGTAGCAGCTGTGTTTGGCTGTGCTTTGCATTTGTGGCTCAAACAGCAGTGATACCACACACATGTTTTGTCTGCTGCTGTAGAGCACTTGCACAGTGTCAAGGCTTTCTCTTCCATCCTCCCTCAAAAGCAAGGACACTGGGAGGGTGGGCTGTCATTATCTTTATCCACAAATCTTACTCCCTGCTTTTGAATTTTGAGTGAGGGGAGTGAGCAAAAGGCAGAGTGGTTGCTGGACTTCTGGCCAAGGGCAACCACTACAACAGCTTGTGACTTGTCTTGCTTGTCAGAGAACTGGAGCTATGCATAAATCAGTTCTGTCAGCAGCATCCTGCTGTTTGTGTTTCCTCTGTGGTCTGTTCTTGGTTATGTCTGAGAAGCAGTTTGAGTCAAACTGTGTCTGCCAGTTTGCACGTGCAGTGTTGGCAATATTTGTATGTATGTTGCACTAATGTCAGGATCTTTGCTTACAGGAGGAATTGAATGATGCAGTAGGATTTTCCAGAGTTGTTCATGCCATTGCTAATTCTGTAAGTTAACAAGATTTTTGATATACCTTTGTTTGTAAGAAAAATAATTCAAATAACTCTTTTGCTGTTACATTTTGGGAGAGAAGATGAAATACAAGTTAAAGGGACTTTTTAGATTGTTGTTGTTTCATGTTTTGGAATGTTTGAGTGGGATAGGTTAAGTAAGCTTTTATATTAACGAATGACATGAACAGTCTCATCTGAAAGTCAAAAGTTCTATCTTCTTGGGGTAACTAGTAAGTTTTTTCTCTGTCTAGAAGGGATTGTTGTTGTGGGTTTTTTTCCTTTTTTTCTGGCAGTTAAAGGCTAATCAGAGGAGGACAGTTGTGTTAAATGAATCAAAGTTAACATTTAAAAAACTTTTTGTACTTTTTCAAGAAGAAGCTTGTACAGCATCTGGCATGAAAGGTTCTGCACCATGAGAAGCCAGGTCATGCCCCTAATAACTATGATATGTTACAACCATTAAGACTATATTGTGAGTTGATGTAAATTGAAAGGTAATGGACTGAGAAATTACCTGGCTTCAACTTTAAATAGATTACATTTGGAAACCAAGTTGTAAGTATCTGTTCTAGTGCATGTTGTCAACATTTCAAGCTGCTGATGTAGCCTGTGATAAATGGTTGAGGGTAGAGGAAAAAGGAGTGGCTGCTCTGAGAGAAGAGAGGAGTGTGGGGGGCAGGCAGGGAGCAGATGGGGAGGTTTGGTTTGTATTTGTTCCCAGCTGCCCCTGGCAAGCACCTGGGTTAGGTGCTTTTCACATATTGCCTTTGCCATGGCCATGACTGGGGGTGTAACCAATGTTTAATATTCTTTTCGCAGGGCAAGCTTGTTATTGGGCACAATATGCTGCTGGATGTTATGCATACCATACATCAGTTCTATTGTCCCCTACCTGATGTAAGTAATCTTTTGAGCATTCAGGTGATGAAATGAGTCCCTTAATGTATTTGTCTTTTAGTCTTATCTCTCTACTTGCTTGTAAATGGAAGCATTAATCAGTTTATTAAGAAGTACAGACATGTATTTTTAAAAACCCCACTTGTCACTTCTGGGCTACTGCCTTATTTTCTTAAATCTTTCTGTAGAAAGCTTAGTTGAATTGAATTCCGCTCCTTTACATTTTTTAAATGTTCAGATTAAACATTGGAATTGTGGTTTTTGCTTATATCTATTAGTCCTTCACAAAACAGCTTGGATAATGGCAGGTATATTTAACTCACTGCCATGTCAAGGTACTGCTTTGGAGCTTCAGCATAATTATCTGGCATTTCCCCCGCTGTAGTTTAATAGGTGGGAGTGTGTATTGTCATGTAAGAGAACTTAAGAGGATGACAAGAAATCCTGTAGCAGGAGGATTTCATTGGGGTGAAGAGTTGCAATGTCAGAATGATTGCAGGGAGCACTTTGCTGAGTGCAGTAGGGCAGTCTAACAGTTCATGACTGCAGCAGTCCAATAGCTGAATTAAACTAAGCCATGTATTGGCACCAAGAACATTCAAGAAGCCAAAAAGATAGTCTAGGCTGCATAACAGGATAGGGTACTGGAAATGGTAGAACATTTTATTGCTAATCACAGACAAATCAGAAATAATTAGTCTATAGTTCTGTGTAATTGCAGGTGGTATCTATGGTAATGCTGACAAATACATGTCTTACATGGTGAAAATTCAGTTACTGTATCTCACTTTTAGAAGCTGTTTGGTAACTGTAGCTGCTGCTCTCTGTCATTCCAAGACTGATAAACAGTTAACTGACTTGGATTTTATCTTCCAATTTAATGTTAAATTAGGACCTAAGTGAGTTCAAGGAAGTAACATCATGTGTCTTTCCCCGGTAAGTTCTTAGTTCAAACTTTCAAGTGTTTTAGTACAGTTTTAGCAAGCTGATTTTGTTTGTCCTGGCCCTTTAACCTAGCAGTTATTGGAAATATAAATGGAATCAAGCTAGGTGAATACAGTTTTTAAGTATGCCTGAACATCTTTCTTTTTTCCCAGAAAAACAGTGCTATTGGTTTACTTCTTGGCAAAAGATGCACCTTTGCTACTCCCTTGGTTCTGGCATGACAATTGGTGTTTTGAATCTCCATTTGGAACAAGTTTTATTTGCTACTAGTTGTTTGCATCTCTTGCTGTTGCTTAGTTGCTGTCCTTTTCCATGCTGAACAAAGCCAGGGAATGTTTTGGCTGGTTTAGATCAGAGTAATTTTCAGTAGGTGTATCTGCTGTTTCCCAGCTAAGATGCTAAAACACTTTGGAGGATTTGGCACAATGGGCATTCTTCCATTTCAACTTATTTGGCTCTTACTTTGTTTCTAGGTTATTGGATACTAAACTGATGGCAAGTACACAACCTTTCAAGGTAAACTAATAGAATATTATAGAATTATTTGAAGTTACAAACTTGGATTAATTCAAACAAATAATGAAACATAATATTTATTTTTGGAGAAATAATAAATATAATAAGCAATATTTTCTTTTTAGAGAAAAACTTGTAATGTTCTGTGATGCTCTTTTTTGCCCTCCTGCCAGTGTTCTTTGAGTTTGAAGTTTTAAGGTAACTTGTTCACTTTGATTTAAAAATTATGGAGAGTTTTTGCTAGTTAAAATGGGATTAGTAGATTATTTTCGTCTTGTAAAATAGCATATATCCTCAGGAGAAAAAAAATAGGATCTGGATTCTGCTTGTATACTTAAAGATTTAACCTACTGTGAATGCTGGCTTAGATTTGTTTGGAAAAGTGATCATCATTAGATCCTTTCGTGGCTCTGATGATCAGTGGGTAGTCAGCAGGAGGAAAAAAATTACAGGTTTCTCTTAAAACCTCTTGCAGCATGAGTTTTATTCCTCTAAATAAGTATTGAAATAAGTGTTCATACTCTCTTGCCTTCCATGTGCCTTTGAATTAATTAAAAACATGCTGATGAAGCAGGATCTATTTTTGTGGAAACCTCTCTGACTCTGAGCATTGCTTAACAGAGTCTGATTAAATGTACTTAGCAGATATTGTGAAGCTGGTGTTGCACCACTGCTGTGGTAAGAACAGGCTTTGGTGTGCTGAAAACTAAGAATCCTGCCCAAGTTTTGTGTCTGGTACAGTTATGTTGATACTTGTATTTCTACAGTAGATTCTTGGGGTTTAGGCTATTATCAAATGCTGCTCCAGGATGCCAAATTAATGCATCATTGGAGCTTTTCTTTGTACTTAGTTCCTGATAACTTTTCAGGCTGCAGACTTGATGATAAGTGTAAACAGCTGTCTTGATTTAGAACCAAAGGAAATTTGGTCCTCAAAGATTTCAGACAACTGTAAGGAGGATTGTGTGGGATGTTATGTTTTTTCTTGCTATCAATTCTGCATGTTTCCATTGTACTGATTGCCAACATGTATTTGATAAGGAATTAATCTGTAATATATTGTTGTGACTTTGCATATTTAGATTCACTAATGCAACCCAGCTAAGCTGAAGTGTAGGAGCAGCTTTCTGACTGTCAGGCTTCTTTTGCTTTGTTTTACTTTACATCAGCAATATTTACACTTATAAAACTATTCAATAATGTCCAGTCAGCAAGCACATTTCAGTACTCCCCTTGAATGCATTCAACCATTATGACCAACATCTAGGGTGTTTTGCCCCGTTGTTTGTACTGCGTTTACCCTTGCCACATGCACCCTGCATGAAAGCAGACTGAAATAGAAATATTACTTGTCCATAATTCATCATCAGTAATTCTGGTAAGTAATAGTAAATACTCGTGACTTATTATGTTTTAAGTGAAGCAAGTTAACTTTAAATTGTCTGGACAGACTTTCTGGTGCGTTAGTTTGAAGTGGGGCTGTGTATAAATCCTTAGAGAACACAAGGTGGCAGCAGTAAATCCTCATTTGATCCCATTTGATTTCAGTTTCCAGGGAAAATGTGTTGGAGCTGGCAGTTAACGATGCCTTTTCTTGCAGGAGATCATTAATAATACATCACTTGCAGAACTGGAAAAGCGTTTAAAAGAGGTTCCATTCAGCCCTCCTAAAGTTGGTAAGGATGTATCAAAATGCTTGTTTCTGAAAGGTTCTCCTCTTTCAGAGGAAACAAAATGTTTTCATTATTTTTGAACTTGGTCTAAAATATGAATGACCCGGCTAACAGTTTGATTTTGCTGAAATGGACTGTAAGTGTGGGCAGTAATACATACAGTGCAGTTAGAACTGTGACTGGAACTTAGTAGGAGTCCTTTCACTTTATTGAAGATAACAGAAGAATGGATGTATTCTGTGAACAGCAGTTTCATCAACTGCTAAAGGTGGTATTTCATTCTTTAGGTTGATTTTAGATTATTAACTTGAAATTGTTTTAAAACACCTTCACTTGATGGTTGTCCTTCAGTTCAAAGCCAGAGCACTCCGAGAGTCATTTGGACAAACTAAACCAAGAAAACTTAAAGTAACGACCAGTTCTGTGTATTCTAGAAATTAATGAAGTTCCTTTGGAGCTTTCTTTGCTTTGAGGTGAAAGAAAGGAGATTTAACCAAAGGGCAATCTTAGCTCAAGGTTCTGGGATTTTTCTTAAGCTGCCAATTTAGAAGAGGGAGGGCAATACTGAGCAGTAGAGTATGTTGGAAGGGAAAGTTTCAGTGCTTAATCAAGGTTAAGATAAGTAGAAGTATGCTTACTAGCAAGAGACCCTTTTCCATCAGGTTCTCTTAACAGTTATATCGCTGCCAGCACCAGAAACAAACGGGACTGAACTCTAGCAGTTCCCAAAATGATTTTTGTTAATACAAGGGTGTGACAATTACTGTAGGCTTTGCATTGTTGGTGATAACGTTAGCTGCATAATTATGTTTAATTGGTAACACAAGAGACCCCAGAGAAACCGGCACAAAACATACTCTACAGAGAGCACATCAGTCTAAGCCTCAATACAGCATCAAATAGCATCCTCCCCTCACCAATACTTCACTAACAACAGAAAACTAAGCAGAAGTTTAACAACCTAAACCAGCAATCTAAACCCGACCGGTACCCCGTAGCACAGCAAAGAACTACACACAACGCTCTCTGGGACACAAAGAATGCTGCTTCCCACTGACAAACATGTTAAAAGGAGTTACGCACCTTAAAGGAACTCAACAACCAATATAAAGTCCTGATGGGTTACGAGATGTAAGGCAAGGTACAGTGTTTATAAATTAAAGATGTTAGGTAAAATTAGTCAATAAAGGTAGCTATGGGGTAAAGATGGAAAGGTATAATGCATAATGTAATAGGAAGAAAAGTGAAAACAGTCAAAGCCTACTCACCCCTTTGTTGTCCAGAGGCGCTGGAGGAAAGAGGGCAGCTCGATGGTTACCCCCGCAGAGATGATGGTTCTTTTTGCTCAATTTTGCTTAGGACCACTCTCTTTTTATACTTTTTTTTTCCTCTGTAGTTTTGTGAGGCAGTTTGAGTGGCTATAGGCAATACTAGTTCTTGGGGTGATAGACAGATGACATATGCTTGCTGTCTTCTGTGCTTCCATAAGATACAGCGAACGTTGATTTTATCAGTCTGGCTTGAGCACATGAAGGAACCCCTGGAGCCTCTTTGTCCCCTGACAATGGTGTCTGGGAGCAGCCCTCCAGGGGGAAGGTGTGTCCCTTCACCCCGCAGGAGCTTTGCAGGGCTCTCACCCCACACCGGCAATACGGAGGTACAGCAATTGCAGGCAGACCTGGTAGTGGCACATCCTCTGTAGCTACTTCTCAGCATTGAAGACAATTTGGCAGCTGTCAGGTGTCTCTTTTATTCTTGCTAATGCAATATAATAGTAGTTTTACTTTTTTTTCCTTGAGAAAAATATGACTAACTCAGAAGCGTTAATAGAGATGATTAATGTATTTCAGAACAAGCCAAGCAAAACATGTTTAAAATACTGTAATGCTTTTGTATTTATGTTTTCTTTGGGATATGTATCTATGAAAAAAATAAGCATTAAGAACGATGCTGTAATTTTCTCAGAATTAATGCTCCATTTTGGTTAAGTAGGTCTGGGGATTAATGGGATCTTAATAGGAAGGACTTCATATCCTAGGAACCTATTCTTAAAAAAACAAAACGAAAATGTGCTTTTTAAGAACTTCTGAAAATTGTATAAATTTCCCCAAATGACCTTACACTGACAAAATGAGCATGTAGGTAAGCACACAGGGCTGTCTTTTTCTGCTGTGGTAATGTGTTCATAAATGATTTTTTCCCCTCAGAAAGTGCAGAAGGATTTCCAAGTTATGATACAGCATCTGAGCAGCTCCACGAGGCGGGATATGATGCTTACATTACTGGACTGTGCTTCATTTCTATGGCTAATTTCCTAGGTATTTGTGCACTCTTTTCCAGATCTTCTTTCCCTTGGTGCTGCCTGTAGCTGCTTATTACATGCTGACTTTATTCTTCACTCCTCAGGTTCATTCCTCAGTCCTCCCAAAAACCACGTGTCTGCTAAATCAAAACTCATTGAACCTTTTTTTAACAAGTAAGTAGTTGTTGTATTAAGAGATCTGCTAACACATGGAAATAGAACACTGTCCTTAGCATATCTATTTCAGAATCAATGGCTAACTGCATTTTTCTTTAAACTTCAGTTTTACTGGCTTTTTGATTCATGCTGGTAATGCTGCAGAGAGGCCAGAGGTTGTAAAGTAAATACCTTTTCTTTTGAGTTGCATGGTTTACTTTCTGCTAACCTGTGAAAGGACACTTAGGAGAGTACCTGGATTTCTATAATGGCCTTTCCATGCCTGTGTTGAAGATAAGTTTGGTTTAGAAAATTATTTCTAGAGTCAGTTTTGTGGGTAATGGAACTGAAGAAAAATTGGTCAGGTGTTCTTTATGTTGTAGGATTGTCAGAACCAGATGCTTCAAACTGAGTATGCTAAGTCTGGGAAAACTACAGTATTGCTATTGTAATATCACTCCAAGTAGCACAACCATTGTCAGGTAACCCAGTTTTAAGAGGCATAATATACATGAAAGATTAATAGTTTCTGGGATGATGCTATGATGAGTGTTTTGCTTTTGTATTGGGTCTTCATGCAACTGCTTGGAGTTGAAGTAAGACTTGAGAAATCTTGTTTAATGTGTTTTATTTGCCTTAGGAATACTTAGAGATACTACAATCTGTCACATGAAGGACAAGGAGTGCCTAGTCTGTGTTTTGGGGTTTTTTTTAAATTCATGAGAAATCACATCCTTTCAAACCCTGCACTGTAAAGATTGGCAAAATTAATTATTTTAGTTTCAGATGGAATGAAGAAATAATTGTGATTAATGGCGTTCATCTCTCATTGGTCTGGAAACCAAATTCTTACATGGACAGCAGTTATGAGATTCTCTTGACACTGAGACGTGAGAAATAACTCCATATATTCCAGCAGATGTAACAAATTGTATGTACATTCCTTAGATTAAACATGGACCAGCAGTGGCTGCTGGATTTGAATGTGAAGGTGAAGATAGACTTGATCAACATAATTTCATTATAAGATAGGATTTGTCACAAGGTTGTTTCCAGGAACAGCACGCACATGTGCCAATGAGTAGATGCCAATTGAGGGGGTTAATTTCTCAATCATTACCCAAATGTTTTCTAGAGATGCATATTTGCAACAAGTACAGACTGAAACTTCTAAAACTGTCACAATAATACATGAAATTCAAGCTTTGCAAATTAGTTGTGTCCTTCAAATGTAACATTCCTTTAGCAGTGACATTTCAAAGTTGTGAGAGGAAGCCTGCTGTGTCTGTTGTGGCTTCACTGTCAGCACTGCCTAACTGCAGGGGAAGGGAAAGTTAGCAAAAAGCTGTAGGGAGAACAGCTTCTTTTGTTTTTTTCTTTTTTAAGCAAGAACTGAAAACTACCATGCAAGAAGAGAATGGTTATCCATTCTGTCAATATGCAGAATTTGTATCTTCTTGTTATATTAATATTTTTCAAATCAAGGACACTTGGAAGACTTGCTGTGTCTTACTTTCACATGATTTTAGAAGCTTGGTCATATTCTATCATCTACCACTTCACCCAAGTCAGAGCTTTAGAGATGAAACTGTCTCACCTTTTTCTTTATAGTGAGCAGGCCAGAGCTTGTATTTTTAGAGCTAGTTTTCTTTCTTCTATGATGCAAAATAACAAACCAGAGCAAGACAACTCCATTACTTATTTTTTTAAGAAATAAAAAAATATTTAAGTGCTTGTCAGAAGCCAGAGCTGTTAGGTGTTTAAATGAACAGGTCTTTGTGCTCTGTTCAGTCCTTGCAGACCAGGTCTCAGGTTGCAGCACTTGGTCTGCTCAGCACCTGTGAGCAGCATCCAGGGCTTGTGCAATTCCCCTGGTTATCTAAAGGTCCCTGTAAGTCTGTTCCTTTGGGGGTTTTTGGCAGGTGTGCTCTGGACTGCCAGCCAGCTTCCTGCTGGGTGTACTTGTCTCTAGTTTGGTCTAGAAGCTTTCCCTAGCTGAGCAGCCCCTTCCTCCCAGGGAGAAAAAAAACTATCTTCCTCCTTCCTCCAGAAGGCCTACCTGATCCCATGAGCAGCATCAGGACAAGGAAACCTTTTCCTTTGTGCTGTAGACAGGTTCTTCAAGCAAAACACAAACTGCAACATGCAAACAGTAAGCTAAACAAATGAAAGTTAGACCTTATGTCACAAAAGCTTTTTCCTGAAAGAAGCTGGACAGAGGAGTTTATTATAAGGCAATTCTTTAGGAACAGTGTTCTCAGTTTGAACATATATCATGATAGTCTTGAAAAGGCTCTTCAAAGCAGACCACTTCATGAATCTTTGGGTTGCTCATGAAGTCTTAACTTCAAGATCTCTGAATACAAGGTGCTAATATTTAAATACAGTTTAGTGATTAAACTTTCACATCGTTGGCGTGGCTGACAGGATTTTGGAAATGTTTCCTGTTTCACTAGGCTTGTCACTAATGCAATTTGTGGGAGTAAATTTAAAAAGAAAAATCAAACTTTGATTTTTATGAACTTAGCCTTCAAAAGAAGTTAATATTTTTTCGGTAATAATTTTGACTACTGTCATTATATCAGCAAAGTTATTGGGACTTCCTGGCTTGCTATTCAAGGGTGGTGGCCAGTACGTATGTTCATGTACCTACAGGTCAGTGATGTACATAGGTAAAATCTTTAGTTTCAGGGTTTTTGTGAGAGTAGAACTGATTAAAAACAGACTTTGCCTTAGGGTTATTTGGCTCTTTTAGACATAATGCAGTAAGTTCTATGATAAACAACTCAATAAGCTAAGAATTCCAGAGATACATTTCTGTAATCTTTATGCATTATTTTATATACAACATATTTGAAAAATCATGTTCATGTGAACAAACTGCTGGGAGTAATCCCTGATGAACGTTTGAATTGAGATGATGGGACTCTTTATTGCAATATCTAAACTCTTACGTGTATAATTTAGATACTGTTATTGTGTCATGTACTTTGGAGTTGGTTTGAAATTTTCTGACTCTTTAGTTTAAGACAAGAGCTCTTCTCTTCTTCCACACTTCCCTGACTGCCCCCACAAGCCCCTCACAAAATTTTAATGGCACTATTCTTTTGTATCTCTTTGGCTTGCTTGAATGCTGTTTTGATGTTACTGGAGGCAGAGGATGAAAGAGGTGTAGAGAAATGAGATCCCCATGTTCTGTTGAGCTGAATAGCATCATGGTCTGTAGAAATATAAATTATCTTAGAAATGTTTTTGTTTAGTGCAAAGGGATATCAGAAACCAAGATCTGTGCAAATGGCTTGGTTTTGTGCTACATTTGTGGAAAATGCCTCACCAGGGAGCTGGGCTATCTGACATGTAATGCCAGTCAGTTAATTTCTCCCTCCACTTTCCTATGTTAATTGAATTTTCCTTTCAAAATCATTGCAAGAGAACAGCAATTTGCTTTTCTGCATTTTGACCAAGAACTTTCCAGTTGCAGTGTGGGACTAAACAATTGCTGTTTTGGTGCTGGCAGCCACATGTGTCTGTACCAGTTCCTGAGCTGGACTGGTAAACTGATCTGGGTTTAGAAAGATGCCTTTTCTTTTTTCTGCTGGGTCAGTCTCTACCCAGTTCCTCACACAGCTGTGAACACTTCCATCCTAGCTCAGTGCAGAGGAACGGTGTTGGCTCCTTGGACTCTGCACTGCTGTGCAGTGGCACTGCAACATCCTTCCTCTCCTTGTTTTACCTGACTTGCCACAGAAACAATAATCTTCCAAGTAGCTTTCTCTAAATGTGTCAAAGTTCCTGTTGAGAACTCTGTCCTCCGACCATGTGATCTGGTTGCAGCCCCTCAACAGTGTAGGAAGTAACATTTTTTTTTTAGCTTGGTCTGTATATCTTTTGAAGAAATCTGAGTTAAAGGAATGAAAATCAATGTCAGCTACAACTTCATGAATCAAGCTAATTTAACAAGAGTTCACATTGTCATACTGAACCACCTTATTAATGTAAGTGTTCTGCAGACAGATGAGGAATCTTAGAACCATAGTTATGGATGCTTAATTATGGATTATGCTGTAGCTCTGTGTTCATAATCCATGTGGTGTAAGTTAGTGCCACAAGATGTGGTTACTTATGTAACATACTTAAAGTGCATTTAATATTAAAATCAGTGTTTATCCTATAGGGAGTGTGTGTGTTTGTGTGTACGTGCTGTTTAGCCATGTAGTTGTTTGACCTAGCAAATAAATGTGGGATTTGTCTCTGAGGATAAAAAACTGATCTTAATTTCAGGTACATGTATTTTTTTGCCATAAGCCTGCTGTTGCTATTGGTCACTCTATTACTCTCCTCAACAAGATAAAACCTGGGGGAGGGAGGCTTAACTAGTGTTCTCCCCCAAAGTTTTTGTTGTATTTTTAGTAGACTTCATCTTATGAAAACTGCTACCCACCTGTCACTATTATCCCAGGTCTCTATAGATATGTCAGAGTAAGGATTTCTTCCTTTATTTCCTAGTGGAATCTGTGTTTTGAAGCTGGCTTTATTCTCAGTGTGTCACTCCTGTTCACTTTACAAACAGCTGTGATGAAGCTAAGTGTACAGGAGGGTGGCATCTAAGGCTAAACAGAAGAGGAAACTCTGGCTTCTTTGTAAAGTGTTTCCATTACGCAGTGCTGTGCTGGCATTGGTGACGTTTCTGAATTTAATTGATGCAGATATTTCTGATTTTCATTGATGAAGTTCCTCTTCAGTTCTGCAGTGCTCAGGGGGATACAGTGCATGTTATGCTGTATCTTCCCTGAGACTCAGGAGGAGAAATCAGGTGGGACAGTGTTGTAACTGGTGCCAGTTCTCTGAAGACCCTCTGGCTCACATGTGAACCTGTCATATAATCCATTTTTTCTGCAGTGTTAGGATTTTTTTCTTTCTTCTGAATATTTATAGCAAAACCAAGTTATGCATTCCAGTAGACTTTTCAGTGATACAGGTAACCATAGGGGCATAGGATTCAAACTCTTAAGAAACTAATAGTGAGTGTGGTATGGTATCTAGGGAATTACAGATCAGTCTGTACACTTAAAATGTTTTTATCAGCTGTTTACATCAGTTATTACTTAGTTGAACACTGTAAATGTAATCTGATAAGCATTTTAGAAGCTTTTTAAAGTTATGATGGAAAAGTTATGTATTTTAGCCCTCCATTGAATGCTGTACACAGCAAATGTTTTGTAACAGCAATGTGGCATCTGTACCTATGACAGGATTTCAGGCTGTTTATCTTATTTTGGAGGGAAATAGTTTTCAGAGCTGAATAAGTGCTTTTATTGAAAACATTTCTTGAATGTTTTGAGAAACTCTTCAGTTACATGTTAAAGGGCAAAAGACTCATCCTGGTATTCTCCAAAGAAGTCATGATGGCTTTTACAGTGTTCGGGGTTTAAGATCCATTCTGTCTAAAGCATGATGCAGTGCTCAGAAAATGGGAAAGTTTATGTGTATTTAGAGTGATGACAGCTTTTGCACTCTCCACTGTGCAGTGGCTCTTTCTGCTCAGAGCTGCTACTTGCTAAATGTTTGTTTCCCCACTTGCCTTAATTGTTTTCAGCAGTAACAATTTGGGACTTCTTTGTCATTGTTGGCTTGAATAAGTAAAATTACTAGCATGGTACCAAATAACTTTTTGAATTTGGATTGTTATATAATGGATTTGACTTAATTAAAGGGTCTGGTTTTTTAATATAGTTTTAAGATATATTTGGGATGGTTAGTTCTTCAGAACAGATGTGAGAAACTATATGAAGGAAAGCTTACTGAAAGGTCTTCAGGCAGAAATTTGCTAATAGTTCTTTTCAATTTTGCTTCAGGTTGTTTCTTATGAGAGTAATGGACATACCATATCTCAATTTGGAAGGACCAGACTGTAAGTAGCTTCTTTCATTGTAAACTTCGTACCATTCTGGCAAATTTCCTGGAGGAAGAAGTGTAAAGAGTAATTAGTGTGTATCTAAAGCACAGTACATCAGCCGTGTTTAGGTTACTGGCCGCTTATCAAATGATTTAAATGTCCCCACTTTTTATTTTTTTAAACAAAATAGTAAACCCATAAATTCTTCAACTTTGACCAGAAAACTTGTATTATAAAGAGAATGATTGAGAACAGATTAAGTTATTGCTGCTAAATGTAACTAGTTGCAAAACTAGGGGATAGCAAATGGTTCTGAAAATCTTGTAGCCACTTTCCTTTACAGTTGGTGTGCAGCAGTACCTTTAGTTAACATCAACCTAAAGTCAGAATTCTTTTGCCATATGAAATTATGATAAATGGAAAAACATTACTTGAAATATTTTCCATTTCAAGTTATTTCAGGTTAGAGACCTGGGGCTGTAATAAGTTGATAATACATTTATATGAAAACAGATTTCACTAATGTAAATGTTCTTACTGTTATGGGATGTTAGACTATGTTAAATGAGTGTTTCCACTGATGCTTTGACTTAGGAAAATGTGGAGTCCTGGAGGTCAGTCTAGTCCTTGATTAAATGAAAGCCTAATTTTATACTGTGAAACCAGGTACACAAATGTCTTAAAATTATACCCCTCTAGAAGCAGCACTCATGTCAAAATGTTTTCTACTTTGTGCATTGGAAAGCTCAGACTGAATTGTGACTCTTTAATGGAGTTTAATAGTAACAGAATGCAGTTCTAGAGAGATGGAAGTAACTATTGGGGAGGAAAATATATGCTGTGGGGGCATATATTTAATTTTTAATTCTGTTAGGTGGTCAGGTCACTGAGCTCTGGCTCAGTGGATCTGTTGGAATGGGTATCTAATTACATTGCATCCTTCCTTCCCCAACTGTTTGATGTTGAGTGGAAGAACAGATAAATACTTTGGGTCATTGAGAGAATGCCAAAGCTACTAATTTGTAAAGATGCTACTTCCCCTTGCTAGCCAACTTACAGGATTGTTTTGATACTTGGCCAAGAAGAGTTGCCAAAAAGAGTCTGCCTCTGAAAGTCTGTGTCTTTTATCTGAACGCCACTCCTGTAGAACAGACTGATGCAGATGTTGTAGGAGAGCCTGAACCAGGGAGGCTTTCTAAGCTTCAAAGCAGAAAGCACATCTGTGGGTGACACGTTGGGCTGGCTGTTTGCAAACTTTTCTTGCTAGATGCAAACACTCCTGTAGGTTGAGGGAGCTGTCTGGTTTGTTGTAGGGGACACAGAGAAGTAAAGCCATGCCAAGAACACGGCCAGGCTTCTGTGGGAGGTGCACTTGGAGGCTGTATTTTTCAAAAACAGACTAGCACGGCTCACTAGGGGACTGTCTTAAGTTTTGGTGTGTTTGTCAGTTTGTTTGTCCTGTAGTGTAATAGCAAGTTTGTGCAATTTTTCCAGAAATAATGGATTTCAAGAACATATGCCACGTTAAATAGTACTGAATATGTGAAAGTTATTTTCACCATCTTCTTTTGTAACTACCTATTGGAAACTCCTTTAAAAAGAATGAAGTTGCTGCACAAAATGACTGCAAAGCAGGATAAGAATCAGGTATTTCTCACCTGAGTGGGTAGAAGTTACAGAGGTTTTAAAAACAAATTCACAGTGAATTTAAGAATATACTGGTACTGGAAGGTTAGGCATAATTTCTTCTCCCTATTTAACAGAAAAAGCCTGTAATAACACCTGAAACTGAAGTTGTTTAGGTTACGATTTTCTACTACTGGATTGCAAATAAACTTTGAGTTGCTGGCTGTTCAGTAGGCTCTGCAGCAGTGAATTGATCTTCAACTTGTGGGATTTTGGTGTTTGGTTTGTGTAGTGCCAAAAATTGAATTCTAGAACTGAAAAAATTGTGTCCTTTTTGGTTTTTGAGGTAGCAGATTTGGGGAACAGGACTTCACTTGTGCTCATGAAGGGATTACTTTCTTTAACTCTTTTGTCTCCCTCCAATCTGACAGAGCTCTCAGGTGCTCATGTAGAGCTGTAATTTATTAGCAGGGAGTTTCTGGTAGCCTGGGGCTAACCTGACTTGTTTGGAGTGAAACAGGTTCAAGCACTTAGCAGTAACAAGTGCTTGAGGGTCTGATTTTGGACACCTGCTCCAAGAATGAGATACAGCTTGAAAAGCTCTCCAGTTCTGGTGCTGAAAGCTAAGGAGATCAGAGGGTTTGTATTCTAGAAGAATTCAAGAGGACAATTCACTAAGATGCAAGGCGGTTCCTGTGTCTGTGTACCCAAAGAAGAGAGAAGCTGTTCCTGAGTGTTACTAGGTGGTCAAGTTAAAATCTGATCACATCAAGCTGGGTGTCATTAACTGTTGAATCACCTTCAACAAACTGGAGCAGTAAATTGTGTAGTGTAGGTCTCAACTTCAATGGTTCAGCCACTGTCATCACATGTACAATGACAAGGGAAAATCTAGCAATGATTTGTAAGTAGTGTGTAGTGATAATTTCTGCTGTACTCTTACCTCTTCCAGCAGTTTGATTTGGATTCTCTCTCTCAAATTCACAAACCTCCAAATGACTTTCTGTGTACACTAAAGACTTCTTTTGCATTTCTTCTTTACATGTTGGCCATGATATGTCTTTTTTTCTTGGTGTAGTTTTCTACAATAATAAAAAGTCAGCGTCTCTTTTCTGACTTGCACCTAATATTATATGAAAACTGAATTGAACATTGTTTCACAGGAAGTTTTTTATTGACAGAAAAATGGCAAATTTGAATTATTGCTAAGAATTTTTTAAAGGTGGAGCATGAAGAAGCTGTTCTTTTCTTCCCTTTTTGAACTTGGTGCAAGGAATGGGAAGGACTGGACTGTGGGCATTTCCCACTGCATGTAATGCTGTTTCAATTTCTTACATAGACAAGCTGGTGGTTTAGTATGTCATTCATGCATAATTGCTGGCACATTCTCACTGGTGCCTGATGTAGTTTCACAGATCTTAACCTGTTTTCTCATTTGCAAAAAGCTACATTACCACACTGGATGACTTTTCTGAATATTCTAACGTGACTCTTATTTTAACAAATGCTTTTTTGTTTCCTAGTGCAGCCAAAACGAGATCATGTTCTTCATGTTACTTTTCCCAAAGAGTGGAAGACTAGTGACCTCTACCAGCTTTTCAGTGCCTTTGGTGAGTGATATAGTGTATCCTTCTTTACCTATTTTCTTTTTTGTCATTAGCAAGTGCTTCTGGTTTGTTTTGGTATTTTTAGCCTGGGGATGGAGGTTTACTCCTAGTGTAGGGAATGGTGAATGGTGAATCGCCTTTTGTAATTTTTGAATGGTGTCCTGTGGACTTTCTTCCTAACAATGTGTTGAAAATGCCTGCCCTGATTAACTGCTCTTTAGAAATCTTTACAGGTGGTCATTGTTGAATATCCTGGATCTTTGATCCTTTTATTTACAGCCTCTCCTGGGAGGAGGTAAGGGTTTATAGAGGTGGATAAAGGGAATAGGGACTGGTATGAACAGCACATCGAGGCTTTAGGAATAAGGATCCTGCAGTCTACATAATGTATAAAACCAGAGTCAGCTTAGGTGTGTCTAGGCAAGCAAGCAAGCTTGAAAATTTGGTTTCAAGTCTGTGAACACCATCTAAGACAGAAGAAACGACAAAAAAGCTGTTTAACAACTGGGGACTAGTAGTAGTCCTGTTGTTCCTGTGCTAAGAAGAAGTCTAAAATGTAAGGACATGGAGATCTGAGCTGATTGCCAGTGGTCTCTTGGTGCTCTGTGCAGGGTCTCTGGGGTTGGATAGAACTCCCTCAGTTCCTGCTCACCTTTCGCTGTGCTCTGCGGCAGGATAGTGGAGAGGGTTTAATAGCCCTGCTGGGGAATGCAGGGTGTGAGATGCAGGAGGTGGCAGGCTCTCCTGCAGCCTCTGGCTGTTCCAGGGGCAGGCACGGCCCTTGGGATCCTGTTCCCGAGGGGTTGGACCCCAGTCCCTCCGCAGTGTCCCTGTGGCGGGGCCGCCGCCAGGGGGCGTCCTCCGGCCCCGCTGGCCGTTCCCGTCCGCCGCTCCGGAGCGCAGCGGCGCTGGCAGAGCCCGCCTGCAAACCCTGCTCTGCGGGTGCAGCCTAATCGTGGGTGGGTTGGGTCCTGCTGCCTGGGATCTCAGAACAAGCTGCCGATTCTTCCCTCGGGCATCCTGGGAGGACCCGTGCTTTCCCGGTCGTGGATGGGCAGAGTGGCACAGGGTGGGGTTACATGATTAGCGAAAGCCAAAAATACAAGGCACTAACAGACCTGAATTGTCCCAGTTCATTACATCAGTTAAAGAAAAGTGTTTTGAAATTAATATTTTACCTAAGTAAAAATCAGTTCTAAATCAAATGGCACTATTAATCAGACTTGATAGAAGAATGATTTGGAGGTGGCTGTAGCCTGGAATGAATTGGAGCAGAACTCTGATCTTCATGAAGCGTCTAACGCAAGCAGTGAAACAGCTGAGGGGGCTGCAGTGCCAGCCTTGGAACTGGTTTGCATTTGCTACTCTAGAAGGGTGTTCATGAATCTGAATCCTCCAGGACTCTGCATACCAAGGGGACACCTGTTCATGCAGGATGTTTTTATAGTCTCAGAGGTGAATGTAGTTTCACTGTGCAAGTACTTGCAGTACTGTGCAGTCTCTTAGGTTAGTCTCTGTTCCTTTAGATTCTTAAAATTGTGTGGTTTATTTGGTCATGCTGATGTGAAATATGAAGGTATTAAAATAGGGTTTGCTGGAATACAGCTTTACTATGTGGCCTTCACTACTACTTACATGAATGTCTGATGGAATTTCAATCAAAACTTATGCTATCAATGTACTATAAAAACTGCTACTTAAAACTTTTCCAAGTGAGCAGAGTCAGACCTGACTGCATGCAAATGCAATGCAAAGACTGCATTGTGTTTTGTGAGAGCGTGAGAGTTGTCCTTAACAGGGAGATGAGTGCTGATGTAGTGACTTCTAAAATGTAGCCAGTCGTTTGTGTGTTTGAATCACTTCTAGTAGTCCAAGCTATTACAGGGGTGGGTTTTAAGTGACTTTTAAGTACCTTTTTGAGACCTATTTTCAAGTTTTATACATTATGGCATATGTTTCTGCTAATCACCGAACTGCAAACTCACTGTTTAACTTTTCTTAAAGAAAAAGTGGAGCTTGAAAAATGTCCCTTTCAAAGGTGACAATTCAGTTTAAGTAGAACTTATAGCACATGAGATATATTTATAAATCTAGTTTAAATAAAACGTATAGCATGCACATGCTATATGTGTGTATATATATTCTTTTGTTTTTATAGACACCTGAACTTTCAGTGTTGGTTTTTTGGTTTGTTGGGGGTTTTTTGTTAGGATTTTGTTGTTTCTGTTGTTTGGGGTTTTTTATAATAGAAGTAAATTTTTAAACCCCTATTTTTTCTCTGTGCATTTCTGGCCTTTCGTTCTTCTCCTCATGCCAGCATTTCCTTCAGCTGTTCTTGCTTTCCCTGCACCCTGTCTTCCTGCCAGGAAGGTGGAAACTCTGTAACCCTTCTCAGTTATTCTCCAGGAATGATTTCAGCTTAGTATATGCTTCAATCCTTGTTCATGGAATAAAACCTTCAACTGTTTATATCATCTGATGCAGTCAGGTCCAGAAACTGTTAACAATTCTGTCGTGGTGTCAGTGTGGACAATTTGTTTTTGTGTGTGTGATAAGTAAATGGAGCATAGTCAAACTTTTTTGGTTAAATGAAGACCCATATAGTCCTAATATCTGTACTGAGTGGTTAATTGCCAGTAACAGTCATGTAGGGAATGTATAAAAGCAGAGTATGAATTACCCAATCCATCAGTATAATTTTTTTCTGTGGATTTTAATGTTGTTTGCATGTTTGGGTTTAGTACAGAGAATTTTCAAATTTATTCATAGGAAAGGTTGCACGTTACTTTGTGCCTTCATCTCAGAAGCAAAACCTAGGATTTTCATCTCCTATTTGAACAAAGGTGTTTTATTTCACTTGATAATTCTTGACTTACCCTTTCTTTAGCAAAGGACTTCTGTTTGTTGTTGTGTGTAGCAGCGACCAGCCAAGGGCCAAACAGGCCAACAGGGGTGTTCTTCAAAGCATTGAAGCCATTTGGTCTGTTCTGGAAGTGCAGAGAGGGAAGTCTCCTGGTTTATTCCTCCAGAGCTGTTACTGCATTGCACATGGCTCAGCTGGGTTGGCCTTGCAGTGAGTGGCACGTGGCCCTGTTGATTGCTGAATATTGTACTGCAAGTGCAGAGACAGACATTTGCTTTTCAGGTCTTTATTGACATTTCACCATGCTTTTGAAAGGCACAATATTTACTGAGTGCTTAGCAGTATTGCTGAATGATCTAATTTATTAATCTAATCTCTCTTAAATTCTTGCTTCTTAATAATAATGAAATGTGACATAGTGTGAATAGAGTATCTCTTGAGCATGAAGAATTGCATAAGAACATTTGCTGCAGTTCTCTTCAGTTTGCAACTCAGCATCCTCTATTTAGTGTTTGACTTTTTCTTTAAATGATAGATTTAAAATGTATAAATCTGAGTATAAAGGCAGCATGTGTTGGCAGGCATTGAAACCCTTAATTAGCTAAGAATACAAAGTCAAAAGTCATTTAGAGTGCAGCAGCCTTTCTGAAACAAAGACTAAAATTACACGGCCTAATAGCTTGGATTTTTATTAACTTATTAAGAATAAATACTTAGTGAAAATATGGGCACTGAAGTCCATTTGAGTAGCTGAACTTAAGGAGATTTTTTTTTTGTCTGTCACTCATCCTCTTTGCTATTTTACATTGAGGCCACAGTTGTGAGGAAAATTCTTCTTTCTGATCTTCCTTTTGGTCTGTTCAGGGTAGGTTGGAATTAATTAACTGTATATGTAGGAAAGGGGCACAATCAGGACAGCACTGCCATGCTGAAGAGTTACAAGAGAATATGGTCTCAGATGTCTCAAATGATTTTTAGAAAAGTTTGTAATTAGTAATGCAGAAAAGGAGAACCTGATACACGAAGAAATTCAGAGCGGTAACTTGTCAGTGGTGTGGGACAATGTTAAATTGTACAGTAATTTCTGTCAGGGTCCTACCAAGTGCACACAGTTTTGAGTTACAATCCTAAATCAGCTCAGGCTTTTCCTCGGTTGTGAAATGGTGTCCTGCCAAAAGGATGTTCTACCTACAGTAAAGACCCTTACTCACAGGCAACAAAGATCTGGGTTCTTCAGAGACAGAATTATCAGGAACTGAATTTATTTGCCCTAAAAAATGTTTAAAGAAACTCTAACATCTGACTTCTCAGTGTAGGCCCTCCCTTGTAGCAGACTTAGCCCTTTAGTACTGGAAAATGTCAGAAACCATACTGAATTAATTATGGTTTTGGCAATGATCAAAATGATTATAAGTTAAACTCCTAAATAGCTGGCTACTCAAATATATAGCATGCAAATGAAATCTATCTAGGCTTTTATTTTTTTATAATTAGAAAATCTGTTTATAATCTGGCTGGATTTCAGAAGAGACTGCTATAACCTTGTAACCTGTAGGCTAAATTAGATTTAAATAGATGAAACAACTGAGAATAAATGTATTTTAAGCCTTTTTGCATCATTGTTTTTAACCTTGTAATGTCTGAAGGTTAAATGGTGGTGTAACATTATATATAACTTGATTTCCTAGTCTACCTGAAAAAAATGGCACCAATTTTCAATATCTGAATAGTAGAACAGTGGAGCACTTAGATGAAGACAGGAGATGTAAATGGATTTAGACTATTATAAGACCTCGTGTCTGGAATGGGAATCCTTTCCTCTGCTTTTGCTTGATTATGAGCTCTTTTAGTGCTAATGTGACATTTTAAACTGTTCACACAGAACACGCACTATCTGCTTGATGAACAGAGGAACTTACTTCCAGTCACTTCCATTGTAACAGCTTCCAAATGAGCTCCATGATTTTGTGCATTTGTCCTTATATTGACCCAAATTAAGTTTTTATTACACATCCAGGGAATGATGTATAGTGGGATCCAAACAAACCAGAGTCTGAAGATTTACTGTCACAATAACTGGAGTTCTCCGTTCGTGTGATCAATCTTCTGCCTGCCCTGCTCTACTGGAATTTATCATCACCCAAAGAGCTGTTCTTTATCTGAGTCAAGGGCTGAAATTCCCAGAAAATTGCTTCAATTTATTTAGTAGAATTATATAGAACCCGTGAAGGGAGGGCATGAAGGTCTGAGGGTGGGCAGGATGCACGTGCAGCCCTGAGTCTCTGAACAGTTCCAGGCCCATGTGTATGCACTGCACACCTTTACAGTGGGTAAAAGCCTTGTCAGGTGCAGTTACTCTTAATTTCCTATCTTCTTTGTGTCATGTCCCCTCAGATAAAATCTGTGACTGAGCCTAAGATGAAAATAGTCATAATAATTTCTTTTGCCTTTTCTAGGTAACATTCAGGTGTCGTGGATTGATGATACATCAGCATTTGTATCACTGAGCCAGCCAGAGCAAGTACAAATAGGTAAGTTGCTGAATTTACCTCAGCATTAAAATTTTAACTGGCTCCTGCAAAATGCCCTGAGCAAGGGAGAAATGCAGTGAGAAGCCTTTTGGTGTATTGTAGAACAAATGCAAAGTAACAGTCTCTGAACAGTCTGGACTGCTAGTATGTCTACACTTTGTGTATT
Source organism: Campylorhamphus procurvoides (assembly GCA_013396655.1). NCBI lineage: Eukaryota > Metazoa > Chordata > Aves > Passeriformes > Dendrocolaptidae > Campylorhamphus > Campylorhamphus procurvoides. The sequence continues at coordinate 1,463,440 of WBMV01002265.1, forward strand.
TACAATGTGCAATCTCTCCAGACCATAGTTTTTTAATTTTAATTTGAACTTTTGAGCTTAGCTTTGAAAAAATTGGTGGGCATAAGTTCTACAGGTACTGTAGATTTATAACCTTTTTCCTTGAAAGTTCATTGCACTTGAATTTTTTATATATTGCTCCTTGGTTTAGATTTTAGAAGAGGGGTTAGTTTAAAGCAAAAAAGTCATGCATAAATACACTCAATGAACCCACATTTCTGATTCACATAATTAGGACAGATAGCAATATTTTACTGTTTGGAAGTGCAAGGCTGTCCAGAAAGAACTATTTTCAGTATAAGAAGCATGGAGCAAAACATTGTCTAGATATCATAATGAGGTATGGAATAATTAGCATGAGAAATCATCAAGAACTATGTAAAAACCAAAGGAAGAGTCCAGCATCTCTGAATTTACTGAAAATATTGCTTGCAGTTATGAGGGAAAAAAGTCTCCTTGGTGTGGGGGGTTTTTAGGTTGTTTTTGTGTGGTTTCAGGGGTGTTCTTATCTGTGCATTTGGGTAGGGTTTTTTAAAGACTTTGGGGTGACTGTAGTTGGATCCACAAGCTCTTAGTGGTTTCTGTAGTTCCTTGGGATGTGTATTTGAGGACTGACCCATAAACTTGCTTCTGGGGACAATGACTGGAAGTGGGCCGTTATACACGATCATTTGGGGTGTGTTAGGGGAGGGTCAGCCCTCTTTACTGAAATGCTTTCATCAAATGTGGAGCCAGTAAGAACAGCAGTGTATGTAGCACTTCTGATTAAGTGGCTGAAATTTTGTTGCGCCTAAGAGGTCTCCTGCCAGAATTCCCAGTACTAAGCTCTAAAAAGAAAAAAAAACAGTTTAGAAACTCCTCCTGAGTTCACCATCACCCATTTTACTAAGCTCCAACCAAGAAGCTTTCAGGTGGTGGATGCACAGTCAGTGCATCTCTGTAGCTCCCTGTTAACAGCCTGTGGGTGTTTATCATACCTCCTCAGCCATCCATAGCTCTGCAGAGCATTTTGAGTGCTCCACGGCAGCAAAAGCCATTGTTTCTTCATTTATATATAAAGATAACTTGTAGTGAGAAGTTCCTGATAAAGAATCCTGTCAAATAAAGCCTTCCTAGATGCTGCTGCAGTAAATTCCCCACCACTATCACCTCAGACGCTCACCCATTGTCAAAAAGCTTGGTGTATACATTATCACCACCTCTTTGTTTTTATTGGGTTTTTTTTATTGTTTTGGTTTTGTTATAGCAACTACATATTCTGGAAAGAACTGGATGTCTACAGAATGTTTAAACTGAGCTTTCTGGCACGGTTCTGTGTGTGTGTCTCTTTCTTTGTGCTCTGACAAACTGGGAAGCTTGTTCAGTGGCCTACGTGCTAGAAAACATGTTATTTGTTTGAAAGCTCGGGTGATTATAGTCTTTTGTAGATTTTTATGAAATCAGGTTAGTAAAATCTCATATACTGAGGGCAGTGAGTCAACCAAGCTGATAAACTACAGCAACCTCAGGTACCAAAAATCTCTGTGATTTTTACTGTAAAATTGCTCAAAACTCGTGGTGGGAGTTTTTGGTTGGTTGTTCTTTTTGTGTTGTTTTGGTTTTTTTCCTCTGTAATAAACACATCATCAAATCAATTCTGTTATTCTATTTCCTGGTCTTAAATTCTTTAATGAACTGCTTTGGCAATAAAAGTCACTGTTTGTACTTGAGATTTAGTGAGCTGTGCTTATGTGAAGAACCTAGGAAATAATAATGTGGCTGGGGTTTTAACCTGTTTTTTAAAATGTTTGCATCTTCTGGACTGTATAAAAAGCCTTTGATAACTGTTAGACAATGTGATACAATGCAGTATGTTGCAGACCTACTTTGATTACCTCTTAAAGATGTTTCTGACTGAGCTGGTATTAATACATATAGTCAAGAAAGAACTTGTGCAACAAAACCATTTAGGGAATATAAATGGATTGAGAACATGAAAGGTGTATGGGAATTTTGATAAAGTGTTCAGATTTGCATTATAGATGAGTCTAAATCTAAGCACTGTAAAAACATCCAGATGTATTTTGCATCCTTTTAATAAGGAAATCGTGTGTGAAAAAGCTATGAAAATGGGACCAGTTTTGTAACAATCTGCATGGAGTGTTAACTGATTCTGTGTCTACCAGATTTTTTTAAACTCTGTTCATATCTGAGAGGGATCTTTATTTTTCAGTTCCAGCAGTGATTCAAATACTGAATATTTGGCTGAACTAATGTAAAGTTAGAGAATTGAACAGCAGATCATGGAAAGACTGTTCTGCTATCCTGCCTTGATGTACATCCTCAGAGTAACCAGCTGATCAATCTGCCTGGTTTCTTAAGGATTTGTCTCTAATGCCTTTCAATTTCGTTCAGCTTTGTGGGTGTTACAAGACAATTTGAAATACGATTTGTCTATATTACTGGTTCTGTGTAGCTGCAACTAAGGGTTGTATTGAAATTGTGATAGTTGTCTTTCACATTTCAAATAATTATCACTCTTAACCTTTACAGTGACAGACCTCTTAGAATGTGACACTTTGTATAAGCAGTTTCTGCAGTGCTGAGCTGTGCCATTCCTGTTGCTTCTCACTCCCCTGGCTTCAGGTATTTTGAATGGACTAAAAGCTTCTTCATCAGCACCCTGGGAATATGTTGGATTTCTTGTGGCAATACGCATAGAAATCCATTTTGAATATGTAGGTAATGAAACGTATCTGTTCAGCCCCCAGTGCTCTCTAAAACAATGTTCCTGAGTTAGGAAATATCATGGATGGTAACCATTAAGCCCTGGTCCAAAACTGATTGATAAAACATTAGTCTATATGCTTTTCTGTTTGAAAAGAATGCATTTGGTTATTCGAATTAAACTAATGAGCAGCTCTTCAAATTTCACATGGTAATCAGTAGTCTGTATGTTGCCAGGGAGGATGCACATCCCAGTTTTCTGATTGTTAAAGTGTTACCCTGAAGGAGCTATGAATCTTTGCATAGCATAAGAAGACTTGTTTCCTCTTTACTTATTTCCCTCTGAAAAAATAAGTAGGGGAAAGGGCAGTATTTTTATAGGCAATTTTGGAGCTGCTCCCAACTTTCAAACTGAATATGGCATTCTTAAAACACACAAATGAGAAATCTTGGAAAACAAGAGTCAAACGCCTTAAACTTCTCATTTTGCTGCCTATAATAATATCCAAGAATCTTCATTTGGTTATTCATGTGACTTGCATATTGGCAGCCTCTCTAATCTATTATGAGTAGAGAAGGCTTTTTCTTGTGTAAAATCGTATTAGTCTTTACAGTTAGAGCATAGCCTTCAGCTTGAAGTGGAAGCACCTGAAAACAATAATGGGCAAGAAGCAGAATCTATATTCTGTTGGAATTTGCTGTTCAAAGTAGGTAATTAATAAGAATTTGTTAAATGGTTGATGCTTCTTTAGTTGGACATCTCAGAGACAGAATTTTGTGTTGCCAAGTTGTACTTCATGTGGTCTCAGCATTTCTGTCAGACATGAAGCACATGCGTGGCAAAAGACAAAGCAGTGTGTGCACTGGTAGAGCTGATGAGTACAAAGAACTTGAGAACCAGCTTCGGGTGTGCAGCTTCTGGCTCTTAAGACTCATCTTGCTAGATAAACTTTGTGTATTTTTAAAGTTGGCTTTTCATCTGGAAAGGTTAGTATGGGGCAAGTACTGTCTCAGTGATTCTGTGCCTTACAAGGGTCTAGACTTCATACAAATAGTCTGGAAATGGTGGGGAAAATGGGAGAGACTTCAGCTTGTCTTAACTGTAAACTAAACCCAGTATTTTATTTGAATAATAAATTGATGTAACCTGAAGTATTTCAGTGTTTGAGCCATTTCAGCACCTCAGCCGTGCTGTGCATTAACTAGTCTGGGAGTCCTCAGTTAAGGCTTTGTTTCAGTGTGAAGCCCTTGATATTCATGGTTTCATTGAATGTTGTTGTCAGCCAGCTTTAATTGACTGTCCAGGTCACTGGTGTGAAAAGAACACAGACACCCTTAAAGGGAGGTTCCTGTAGATGTCTTTGCACTTCAGAGGTCTTTATAGACCATCTAAGATGTACTTTTAAAAACTACAGTTCCTTGAGAATGAGTTGATTTCTAAAACATGGGAAAAGTCCTATAAATATGTTTAAAGTTTTTGCAAGTAAAATTAGGTTTCTGCTCTGAGACATTTGACATGGTTATACGTTAATGAAAATAATGGACACGTTTATCAGTGATACCTCAAAAATATACATGATTTATTTTCCCTTAGCAGCCAATACTTGCACTTAATTCTTTTTGCCTCAGGCTTAGGTGCAGTTTAATAACATCTCTGTTCTGATTATTAATAACTTCTGCAATATTTTAAGACCACTGGTTCTATTTTAGAGTAAAATAACTTGAGAATCTTCCCGGGAATGTTTTTCTTGCTGTTTTAAAATGCAATAAACACACTTAACCTGAAATTTTAAATATATGTGAAAAACAACTGCTTGTCATAAATGGCAAACATTGAAATAATGTTAAGTTATTCCATGTGTTGGTGCCCTGATACATGAGCTTGTACAGAATTTAGTGTGTGCAAGATATCTTCTTCCTCTGGGCATTGAGGAGACCAATGTATTTAGACAGCAGGGGAGCAATGGACTAAGGCAGGTGCAGCAGCTGCAATTGTGATGGCCTTTCAGTGATTTGTGTTTAAATCATTAATCTTTCTGAACTTGGGAGTTTCTCAGGCAGGGCTGGACTTTATGGCTTATTAGTGTTTTATAAGGTTTAGTACAGAACCTTCTACTTAGCATGAGTGCTACTACAGAATTTAAAAATATCGAAAGTATTTTCAGCTCGTGTGTATATGGGTCTCCTCTCAGTGAATTAGGGAAAGGGCAGGTACCGTGTACTGTATCACCCAGAGTCTGAAAAATGGCATTTCACATGACTCTGTTCTCACCAGTAAGTTAATGTGAAGTTATGCCAGATACATTCAGAAGGAGGCTGGAGCAAGGTGAGGCTGGGTCTCCTCCCAGGTAACAAGACAACAGGACAAGAAGAAAAGGCCTCCAGTTGCACTCGAGGAGGCTCAGGTTGGGTACCTGAGGAAATTGGGGGAAAATCCTTCACTGGAATGGTTGTCAAGCACTGGAACAGGCTGCCCAGGGAAGCAGTGGAGTCACCATTCCTGGAGGCTTTTAAGAGACATGAGACCAGGTGGTTTGGAGCAGGGGCCAAGGAGCGAGGCGTGGGGTTCTCCTGTTCAGTACCAAGATGGAATGAGCTGAAATCAGGACTGTGTGTTCCATTTCTGTCTGAGCAGTCCTGCAGGTCTGAGCTCTCTGCTCTTTGTGTAATAACAGACACTGAGACTTTCTGACAAGAACGGGAATGTTCTGAACACCTTACACTTTTAATTTGTACATTCACAGATCTGAACACTTTACCAGTACTCCTGAAAGTTAAAATTCTCCAGTGTTTATTTAAAACCATTCCTGTACTAGTAAATGCAGTGATTGAGATGTGGTGAAGTTCTCCTTGTGTTCAGGAATCTTGACTGCAACAGGAAAATGGATTACTGGTTTTACAGTGGAACCAGTGGTATAAATCATAATAGAGGTAGCTGTTGTGCAACTTCCAGCATTACTGATGTGGAATTAAGAAGACAGATTTTAGACCTGCCTTCAAGGCACCTGCAGCCATACTTTTTTCTCATTAATTAGGAAATAAATGAAAAAAAGCCCAAGCCCAAAATGCCCTTTGTACCCTGTAAGGGTTTTTCTTAATGTAATGTTGGAAGTCTTGTGACTACCCTTTCATTTTTGATTTGGATTTTTTGAAATGAGTTGAAACAAAAGCTGCCAAATATATTGCTGACATATTTAAACACGGTGCAAAGGTTAAGTAGCTTCAATTCTTTCAGTATTGAAGAAACTTCATGTTTAAGGGAGTTAAAATCCTTTATAACAATCTACATACGTGTGCATAGCATGAAGTGTCTCAGTGGACTATACTATCATCTGTGTTCTTTGGTGAGAGAAATATTTTAAGTTTAAATATTGCCAAAGGATCCTTACCTTTCTTTACCGTGTTTTGTACTTGGCATTTTTTCTTTCTTCTCTGAAACTGTTTTTCTTCAGATCACCTATTAATTTTTCCATGTTCTCCAACATGGAAATTCAAAGGGTTATTTTGGTTTGCTCTGTAACTTGTCATCCTCTCTGTAGAGTGAACAGCTGCTTTGTCACCACATTGATACCCCCTGCTCTGGATTCAGATACCAAGAGTGATGACAACCTTTGTGAAACATCCTTATTTTAAGTCTCTTCTAACAGAACATGCCTGTACAGATTCTATCTTAAGCTAATACAGGAAACAAAGTGTTGGGCAGCACCGTGTACAAATTGGTGTTTTCCGTTTTGTTATAGCCTGCAGAGAGTTGCTATTATCAAATAAAACTGAGACTATGGATCCTTCAAATTGTTAACTTACTTTTCTCCATCAGTCTCAAAGGCACAGATTCCTTGGAGCAAAAAAATGGGTCTTCACCAACCTTAATTTCTGTTTGTCTGCAGTCAGTGGTTTTTACAAAGTTGATTTTTTTTCATGGATGCTGAAGATTAATGTAGTATTTTATGTCCCTTGATTTGTGGGTTGGGTGTTGGTTTTTTTTCCTAAATGATTTTTTTTTTAAATTTTTGTAACCAGACTTGAGAAAATGGTCTAATCCACCATGCTTGGTTGTTTTTTGGATTTATCCTTTTATCAGGACGAAGAGTAACACACTACATAGGGCAATAACTGCTACATAGTTATTCCCAGGATCGCTTCTTTCCTGCTAAAGCAACACAATTGTTTATGTCCAGCATGAGTAGCCCTAGAAGTCAATGAATAAGGCTGTGGAACCATCCAATGAGTAATGAGAGTAAAAGAAAATAGTGCCTGGCTGCTCACTAATTGAAGAGTGTCCGGCTGAGGCAGCGGCCCCGTGTTTTAAGGAGAGCATGATCAGGTAGAATTGAGGCAGCATCCATCCAGAGGTCACTGTAAAACTTCACAGGTGGAGTTTGACTTCAGGATTTCATCAGCTTAAATGTTCAGTACTGCAGCCATAATCTGTATAGCTCTGTGTGTTTATTTTATTTGTATATTGTGGGTTTTCTTTTACCTACACTGTTCACTAACATATTTGTCAATTTATTAAGAGGCTTAATATTGTCAATGGCCATCTGTCAGGGTTCTGCTCTGCATAAAAGCAAGGACTTGGCAAAAGAGGGTCTTTGTACACACTTCTCTTGGATCACTCAACAACAGTCAGCCTGTTCAATATCTTGCCTAATAACTAGAGAAGATGTGTCCTCCAAAATGCTTTTCCTAAAATAATTTGCAATTACTGTTATTCTACTATGAGGCAAAACCCGTATAGCTGCAATTAATGTGTGATGAAATGCAGCCACATAGAGTTGCTTACTTGCTCAGGTTTCTCACAGAAAGATTTGTTTTCTCTGTTAGAGTGTAAATAAGTAAATAACCTCCCTAAGTTAGTTCTTTTCAGTTTGTTAGAATTCACAGAGCATTCTAGCCATGCATTTCTTCTGCTGGCAGTGCAGAATGATGTAACTGTATAGGCTTTTTTTGGCAATGTCGACAGCATTCTTCAAAAAAGCATCAGAGAAAATGTATTTTATTTAGATGGAGCTGCTCTTCAGTTCAAGACCAGGCAAGACTGATTTATGTTTGTGGCTCCTTAGACTTCTCCACATGCCTTCATTTCAGTTCAGTGATGAAGCAATATATTCAGCATGTAACATTTTTTATTAAATATATATGCTGTATATGTATAGATTTGTGTGCATGTCAAGTGAATGGGTTGCTGTAAAATACATGCCTTTTTTCAAAAAAGCAGGATTATCTTTGTTCAAAAATACTGACTCTTACACAAATTTATTTTAAAATTATCTTTAGCCTGCATATGATTTTTTTTTTCCTCCTTAAAAAAGGGCTGAGTTTATCAAGGAATTAAATGGCAGATCCCTAACTTTGGTTCACAGTTTGTAGCAAAACAAATAATTTGGCCTGGTTATTGTGTTTTAACAAATGACTATGTATCAGATGATCCATGGTAACTTTGTGCTCGATTTTAGCAAGTAAAAACATACTTGAGTTTAACTAAACAAATGTTACCCTGAGGAATGTGGGCTGGCGTGCAGGAAGCTCCAGTGAGCCTCATTAATTCATTCATGATGCCTGCACCACAACTCCATGGGCAATAAATACACTCCTCATTCCTGCAAACACAGCCTGGACCTTCACAGCTCAAAGCAAGTATGGGGGAAAGGAAGTTTGCCTGACACCTCTTGGTTAGGTAGGGCACCAGTCTCATGAGCTGGTAATCACAACTGCTGCTATTTATGTTTGGCATCAAAATTAAATGTACAGTGCTCTTGCCCAGTGTTATGTGCATTACAAAGGCATTACACCAGCAGCATCTATATGGTGTAGCACATATTATAGGTCATTGATTTCACTGTAATGTAGCAAATACGCTGAATAGATCTGTCCTGAAAGAGGAGAAAACAAATCCTCCCAACCACCCATCTTCCTCATCCGTTCTGAAATTTGATGTTGGGGCTTGCCGTTCCTGGTGCTTGGCCCAGAGGTAGCAGAGAGTACCTGTATTGAAGACAACACTTCAGCTAGAAAAGCAAGTTGGATGTGCATCTGAAACTGCTGCAAAAACATTGGGCGTGCATAATAAAATCAGGATTTTGTCTGCACTGCAGTTATGGTACTTTAAAATGTGCAGTCTGATTATATAAAAAACACTCTGGGATTTGTTGGTTTTGTTTTGTTTTATATTTAAACTGGTTTACTGGTTGGTTTACAATACTTTCTTTCAGAGGGTTAGGCTAGAAACAGCAGAAGACACCAGTTGACAGTCAGTTTAATTTGCTGATTCATCTGTTACAGTGATGGCATCAGGCCAGAGCTTGGCTCGCTCACTAGAGGCTGAGAGCTGTGAAGATGCTGGGACTTGAAGGAATGTTGTTAAATTGTTGCTGAGTGGAGACAGTGAAAGTTTTTTCTTTATTTTTAAAGTGATTCTAATTTTGCATTGACAGAAGTCCTTCTACCTTGAACTCGCAGTCTTTTCTAGTTAAATTGAGACCAAACACTAGGAAGATATAATTTTGGAGCAGCTGGGTATTAGTTAAGTGCTTCTTCCATGGATATCTTGTGCAACCAAAAATGCAGCTCAAATAAGCTTATGTTTCACAGCAATCAAACAGAGTTTTGGCAAAGGCTTTGCAAATGTCGTCTTTTCCTGGCAGACTTGCAAAATAAACCTGCTGGGTTAAGTAATGAGACTAAAAGGGAAAAAATCCAGGAAATCTTTTCTTGCCAACAAGCAATCTGGAAGAGGGTTGTGACTGAGGAATTGATCGTTTCTAATTTAAAGTAGATTTAACTCTTTTTGCGTGAAGTCTGACCCTGAGGAGAGTTTTGAGCATCTAATTCAGACAGTGTGACTTTTGGAAAGCATGGAGTTGGTGGGGTTTTTTGGTTTTGTTTTAATTGCTAACAGCGGCACTAGAAATCATTCATACAAACAGAACAAATAACTCGCTGCCTTCTGCTTTTCAAAAGAAGTTATTTCAGGAGAGGACATGCTGTCATTTAAGTGTTTTGTATATAACATCTCTCTTCTTCTCTATAGCTGTAAACACCAGCAGGTATGCTGAGAGTTACAGGATCCAGACATATGCAGAATATGTTGAGAACAAACATGAAGAAAAACAGACCAAGAGAAAATGTACAGAAGACAGTTGGAGGGAGATGGAGAGGAAGCGGTTAAAAACTCAGTGCACACCTTACCTGTCCCAGAGTCGGTACTACTGTGTTAACAGGTGAGATGATTTCTGCCAGCTCCAGCAGTTTTATTGCATCTTCATTAGAAGTCTAGCAATTTCCAGGTAGGTCTTAACTAATAAATGACTTTTCTTTGCATATGAATCAGTGGTACATCAGCTGTCACAAGATAAGTAAAAGAGCAGAGGGAATTTCATCATGAATGTGATTAGACACATTTTTAAATTCTGGGGTTTTGAGAGCAGGTCAAATCACAGCTTCTGAGCTTCATGTAGCATCATTTCTTATAATCAAAATAAAAATATTTTCCTTGTTTATTTGACACTTCTGAATGGCTTGTGTCATCTGATACTTGGCTGTCATAACCTTTTAAAGGCCCTGTTGGTTTTTGGATGACTTTCCATGGTGAAAACAGTGCCACAAAGAAGGGTATAAATCACTTTCTTGAGCAGTCCTGATGAAGTCATCCTTATGCTTCAGAAACAGGGTGGCAAATGATGATACTTGCCTTTTGGTATAAAACTTGAAAAGGGTTTTAATTCATTATGTAAGAACAGAACCAAGTCAGGACATGCTGCTTTTGATTCTTGTACAGTCTGTTGCTGTGTGTATTTCTTGTTCCATTTTTACCTTCTCATACTAATGACAGGTTTTGGATATGAGAGTAACAGGCGGCTTCTTTCTCAGTCATCTGCATAGCTGTGTGTGAGAAGGGTCTCTAAGTGTTAATGTAATTGTATAATTAACCTTCAAGTTATTGTCATTCTTCCCTCTCCCTTCGCCTCCGCTGCCCCCCAGTTCCATCAGTTCTGTATGAAAATAAGTTTGAGTGGAATGTGCAAGCTGCATTTCTCTAAGGTGGTGTTTTAGTTTGGTTTTTGAGGGGGTTTCTCTCTCTTCTTCCCCATACTGTGGTTAAACAGACCAAATATAACGGTCATAAAACCAGTGCTGTCCTTTTGCTTTATCTTTCTTGGGAATGCTGTGACAAGTGCCCTCATTAAGCCTTCCTGTAAATGTTACTTGTCATGTAACAAATATGCTAGATTTGTTCTGCTCTTGTCACTCACATAATAACCTTGTGATTTTGCAGGTGTGTATTTTGGCCAGCTGTCAGATGTTCATGGCTTTTGTCATGGTGGGAATTCTAACTGTGTTAAAGACATGTTTGATTCAAAAAGCCATATGGAGGAAGCCGGTGATAAAATCCATATCAAATGCAGTTAGTTTAATTGGACTGTTGCACTTCAGGGAGTGCATGCTGTGGGGAGATGGGGAGCTCTAGAGATTGTCCTGCCACCAGCTTGCATGTGGCTAAGGTTTAGCTCTGTAATTAAGTTGGTATTAAAGAGTCTGAAAATACTGCACCTTGAGTCCGCTGCAAAGAAATACTAAATCCTAGTTTTGTTCCTGCTGGAGGAGGTCCCTCTTCTTGGTGAACATTGGGGTTTGGTAGCTCACAGGCTCTAGAGAGAGGCTATGAGTGGCAGCTTATGGAAAACAGGGAATGCAGCAAGCTGATTTACTGTGCTCCTGTAACGGAGAATTGCCACAAATGTACAATTTGGAAAATTGCTGAGTAACGTTTTCAGTGAATTCTTTCCTTAAAAGTTCAACATACCCCAGTGAGTTGTTTGCTAAGCATTTAATCTTGAGAAGTTTTAATAATTTTTTCTACGTAGCATTGTAAAATTCCACAAGAAGCAGCTTTTTGGGTTTAGATGGTCAACACTTTGATAGCCTTGGATAGCAGCCTTTGTTTTGTTTATAGACCTTCTTCTGTTGTTGATGCTACATGAATTTTTGTTCTCCTGTTATTCCAGTAATAAAAGCCATTTTGTTGTGTCCCAAATTCCCTTTCATGCAGGTCTCTTGTTTTTCTTAATTTTATTTTTATTTGCTACTACTTAGATTGTATTCTTTTGTCAACTAATCTTTTGTAAATGCTTTCTCTGAAGTGTAATATAGTTCGATATAATGTGGAACTGAAAACCATGTGCAGTTTCATTTCACTAAAGATGAACATTTTGTTTCCAGACAAAGATATATAAACATATTTGTATTTTTATATATTATATAAAACATTTTAAATATAAAATATAATGACTATAACATAATCTGTATGTAAACAGTCAGAACAAGTATCTCTGTGTGCGTGTATATGTGTGTGTATCTGTGCACATTCATTGAAGTCCTCTCTGGTTGTGCCCTCAGTACTGTGATGTCTCTAGCAGCTGATCTCTTATAATAGCTTCGTGTTACTACATCCTTTATTTATTTATTATTTAATAAACTTGCTGAATCAGTTTCTGCCAAGGAGCACAGCTGGAGAATAGCTGTTCCTCTGCATGATGACAATGTGTCCTGGCTACTTTTTCATTCAGTAATGAAGTTGTTGGGTATTTCTTGTAAGAAACTTTTGTCTTAAGTTGACAGGTTGATAAGTGTGTAACAAAGGTTCTTTAATCCCTGTCTTGCTGAAAAAATTGTAGTCCCATATTGTGCAGGAACTACTCTTCAGAAAATACAGTGTAATGGTATTGGTATCTGTCACAAACTAGAATCACTTGTAATTAATATGTATTCCATGATTATAACTTACTACTACTGTTAACTGTCAACATTTATTTCAGTAGAAATATGCCTGATGATTAATGTAAGATGGAAGAGTAGAGGAAAAACTGGTGCATGGCACACAACTGCTGTAGCTGTGCCAGGACTGTGAAATGTTTGCATTTAGGAACTTTTAAATAGCAAAGCAGTGTTAAGCCATAGAAAAGCCAAAGAGGGTATGTTCTGTGTAAAAATAAGTATCCTGTTCCACTTGTACTTACTTTAATTGCCCTGATCATCATCTAGGAATAGTAAAATCAAGTAAGGCCAATGGCAAGGACTAGTCTGAAGTTCAGGAAGGTGATATGTCATTTTGCCTTCCAAATTTTCTAGTTAAAACTATGAGCTACATCTTATCTTCTGTCAAGTCAGGGTGCTGTTTGTAGCACCACTTCCTTGAATGTTCTAATTTTGGTGAAGATTATCTATTTTCTGAAATGTTCAAGTATTTCTACTGATGATTCCTTTGAGTTTTTACAGAAAGGGTTGTTTATAGAGGTTTATTACCAAACAAAGGATAAGAATTGGGAAAAGCCAAGTCATTAAATATACGGATAACAAATACCACAAGCAAATTGTTATGGTAGGCCAGTATTGTAGTCTTATTTCAGGTGATTTCACCTGCTCATAAGCTGAAATGACTGATTTTAATGATGAGTCAGTATCTACTCCCACCTCACAATTTTATTCAGTGTCAGGAGAACTCAAGGTTTATGTTTCTGTTTAAATGAACTTTAATTGTAGGTGAAGGTCTGCATGTATCCATATAATTCAAAATCTTCTGTTGTGATGAAGTGTTTTAAAAGAAACTTGGACATTTTTTCAAAACAGAAAGTGTTAAATGCTACATCATCGTGATTGCTTTCCCACGTTTTCTCCCCCCTTCACTTGCTGATTCTTTCAAATTAATTGCCATAGCACTATTTGGGTTACTGCTATTCAGGATTTGAAATGCTATTACAAAGTCCATGGGCAGTTTAATCTGGTGGAGTTCTGGCAGTGCAGGGATCTGCAAGCCCTCCACATCCTGTTGATTCATCACCTTGTGTTCAGTGCTCCTGGTGCTACTCATATTGCTGAAATTTGACAAATTCTTGGTTGATTAGGGTTGTATTTAATATGAATAGAAATCAGGAATAAAATGTAGGGTTTGTGTTTCTCCCACCCTGCTGCAATTCTTTAAAAAAAAATAGAATTATTGCCTGGATAACTATTGTACATGTGTGTTTTGAAACCCAAGTGTTATGTAGTTAATGGATGGTGTAAATCTCTGTCTCTAAATGGTTTGAGTATCCAAACAGAGGAACATAAAAGTCAATCTGATTTGGACAACTCCTGACAGCTATTAGTGTGTTTGAGTCCTTAACTTTGTTTAGTAGTTTCTCAACAGAGTAAGGAAATTGAGACAGACATGTGGACACATCCAAAATAACTGGTATAATTAGAAAACTGAACTTTGAGTAGTGCTTGAACTCATCTATACAGCCAAACTAATGTGCTACCGAGTGCATAAGTAATGTTGCTGTTGCTGTAATCTTGAATCTAATTTTAGGTTAATGAAGAATCAAATAAAAACAAAAAAATCAACCCGTAGCCACCTAGCAGCCATGTAATCAATGAAGAAATTTAAAATAAAATTAGTACTTTGGGAGAAAATAAAACCATTCAAAAAGGGACCTTCTTTCTGCAGTGAGTGCCAGTTCCCTTCTGAAAGCCATGCTCATAATATGTCTTAAGAAATCCTGGGATCATAATTTATGGCTCCTGAGGTTTTTTTCTTATGAATTTTTCAGAATGCCTTTCCCAAAAGTAGAATTCTTACAAGCTTTTCTAAATAATATTTTAAAAAATAGGGTAGTTTTTAATTTTCTAAATGCTCCTTTTTTACTAGGTTTTCTTCTTTCTAACCCTAGTTTTTGCCTGGTTTGCAATATTGAAGTGTGTATGTGGGATAAACAGTTCTATCCAGCTTTTTGGCTTCCATCTTTTTATTGATGGTAGTTGTGGTGTGACTCGAAATGATGATTTGTAAGAAATCATGCAAGAAGGCCTTCTGCATGTGAATGTTTGGAGGAAAAGCCAACTATTCATCAAAGTAAACGGTGTTTGTGCTGCTAAAGTGGAAGTAAGAGCATGAGATGCAATCATATGTTTCATGTTTGTTTATTGCCTTTGGACATCCCAGAAAGGGTCTGTTTTAAATGGCAAAATGTTCAGCTGAAAAAATTCTATTTGAAAGCCAAAACTATACTGCCAAATTTAACAGTCCTTCCTTTAGCTGAAACCTTATTGAAACACCATAATGCCCTGCTATTGATTAAAAAGAAAAAAATACCATGTAAAGCTTTGGTTTATAACTCAATATTTAAATCAGAGAACATGACTTAGATGCATAGTCATGTTGTGTAGTTAATCGAAAACTAAAGGCTCGTAAGTCTAAAACTACCTTTTTTTTTTTACTTGGTAGTTCTAAAAGAGCATTAATTAGACATGTAAGTAGCTGGTATTCACATCCAGAAGTTCATAATGAGAACAGTGTTTTTAATTAGCTCCTTTGCTGCTGCAGTCTTTCTTATACTCATGCTAATTTGATTTTGATATTGTCATTTGTGTTTGAAGGCAACTTAACAGTAGCATTGCAGTGGAACAAAAGCCTACGCAGTGTTATTTCAGTGTGTGCTCAATGAAGTGGAGCTCGAAGTTCATCTTCATACCCTGTTAGTCAGGCTTTATTTGGATACTACTAATGAAATGAGTGTGCAATTTTTTGTGCTTTCTTTTATCAGCCCCATGGATAATAGGTCTCTTCACTTTAAAGTTTATTATATGTGGAGCTTGATGGTTTTCTTTGCCTTTATATAATAGAAATGCTTTTATAACTGTAGTTCCAGGAGAGAGGATGAAGTTAACATGTGGGATCCTTCAATGTGGAGATGTGTGTTTGAGGCTTCAGTTGTGACTTGGTGTCTGTTGACAGTGCTTTACAAAAGCTTGCATAACTAGGAGAATAAAATTAAAACTAAGCAGGGATAGAGAAAAGCTTTAATTGCATTTCAGTTGAGTGATCTCATCAGAATAACAACTCAGCCTTAGACATCTATAGTACAGAGAATGAATACCTTGATTTACATAAGATTGGATTACGTAGCCAATTTATGGAATTTTAGAGTTAAGTCAGATTTTCCAGATAATGTAATTTCATAGTACACCACTTACCACAATTTATTCTACTACCTTCATGAGCCTTTAATAGATGTACAACAACTAGTGTCTCTGTAATGGTAATCTTTGAGTTGTTCATAATCCTCTCTCTTGTGTGTTCCAGTTTTACCGGTGCCAGTACAGTGGGAAAGAGAAGCATGAGTCCTATTGAGGAAGAAACTGGTTCTGATGATATGGAGGAGGGAGAAGGCCAAGGTGCAGAATATGATCAGACAGACTCATGTGCAGAGTCCCTTCCAGATGGTAAGAAGAGAGCCAAAAAAATGAAAAAGATGAAGGCAGAACAAGTTCCAGCAGGTAAGTGCAATATTGGTGCACAAGGTTTTCTGTTCTGTTTGGAACTGCCCTGGGCCTGAACAGAATTGAGGCTGTTTTCTTGAATGTCTGTGCTTATAGCAGGGAGTTACTCTGTTACGTTCAAAGTTCTTGAAAGTTACAAAGTTTTCATCATACAAAAATTGTAAAAAAACCCAAAAAAACAAGAACAAAAGCAAAAAAACGACCCAAAACCAAAGAACCCACCAACAACCAAACCCCCACCTGAGACCAACCAAATGAAGCAGAATGTAGTTGATTTATTATTTGCTTTCTTTCTTAAAACAAAGCTCTTTGAATAGAATTTTAGCTATTCTTAATACTTTTAATGTGACTTTCTAATTAAAGTTATTTAATGTATTAGTCATCTGGAGCACTCTGTAGTGAAATATAGTCAAATATTCTTAGTTAAAACTTCATTTCAATATCTGCACTAGCAAATTTTATCCAGAAAGTGGTATTGTTTACCAAGCATCCTTTTTCCTGATTTGGCAGTGTAAAATCTTTCTTAGCTGATTCAAAAGCTGTGCTTGGAAATTGCTTTCTACTTGTAATTTAGTAGGCCAGTTGGGCCATGTGAGCATATGCAAAATGACAAGAGTGTCTAGTGTAATTCCAAGTGTAAAATCCAGGCTTTGTATTTGGTATTATGGAAATATGCATTATCGGTGCTGGTGTGATTATTCTCCAGTTCATTTGGACTGGAAATATTCTTCACTGTCTTAACTGCCTTAAACAAAAATAACTACAAGTACACTTGGGAAAATAGCATTATTTAACTTTATCATCCCAGTGATTGCATACCCAAAATTACTTAATTACTTGGATTAAAAATGCAGTGTTTACTGTTTGGATAAGAAGCCTGGTATTAACCTTTATTCCCCCCACCCTTTTGTTTTTATCAAGTCGCTATTCATAAATACTCTCTAGGTTTCTCTTTGTAAGTATTGACCAGTATTGTATCTAGAACCTTGCTCTACAGAAAAAAATACATCTTAATATGCTCTGAAAGAAAATAAAATTTTTTTATTTAATTTTTGTTACGTGACTTTGTCTTTTAGGAAGCCTCACCACTGGTTCCACTGGAATTTTTGAAGTCCCTGAAACATGGTAGGAAACAACAGCCTTAACAAGTGGAATTGTTTGAAAGCAGTTGAGAGAATACACCTCTTGGAAGCCATACTTCATTTGAATAAAGTGGTGTTAACAAAGCAGTCTGTGTCCTGAAAATCAGTTTAATTATTTTAAACTGTTTCTTGAACAATCACTGTCAATTTTACTTGTGTGTATATTACCTAGTATATGGTTCGTTATTGATCATGTGAAACCCTTGCTGTCGTAACTGATGTTAGATTTAAGAGCAAGACTAAACATATTTTGGTCACCTCCTTTGGCATGCTGGCTGTGAACTGTACAAGCCAACGGGCACTCTGTGATTTCGTGCTAGCCTGTTTCCTGTGCTTGAGGGCAGTTACCACAAATCTCCTAACATTTAGCTATTTTTTCAGGCAGTACCACTTTGCTGTCAGCATTCTGGAAACAGGTAGAACTGCAGTTTCACATACTGCTTTCTACCAGCTCCTTTATCTGGAAATATCTTTTGAGTTTCTGTTCTCTACCCCCACCCCCTGTGCAGCTGGTATTCATCTAAATACCAGCTTTATGCATACCTTTCAAAAATCTGTAACTTAAAAGTTTCTCAAACATTAATTTCCTGGTGGGAGGTAATTTTTCTTTGTTTTCACATCTGTTGCTGTTTTCACCTTCAAATCCTGATTTGTTTCTTCCCTCCTTCCTTCTTCCCCAGCTTGTGGGGCTTTTGTAAAAATGGGTTTTGGTACCTGTGATAAACCTGCTAACTGCACCAGCCCGTATTTGTTTAAAAAAGACCTGCATTGGTAGATTTCAGAAAATGTTTGATATTTAACTTTTTGTATCATGGAAATAAAAACAAAATATGTATTTCCATAAAATGAAAATTAAAGACATTTTCTTAGGAACTTGTTTGTTTTTATTTATTAGCTTCTGAGATGTTGTTAGTGAAGTCGTCTTTTTCTTGTTTTCTTCTTCATAATGTAACCATTTTTCAACAGCCTGTGATTAGCAGACCCTCTTGGTCCATGGACTACTTTCAAGATGTTTGTGAAATGTAACCAAGAAAAACAAGCTTAATGTCATAAGATTTAAATCGCTGCATGTTTCCCTTGGAGGGGTGAAAACAGAAGAAGAGACTTCTACAAATCTGCAAGTTCAAAACCATTGCTGTGGAAGAGTGGAATATCAAGAAGGCTTCATCAGGTTATATTTCCATTAGAGTGGGAACCACTGTCATTTAAACAATGCAATAACCTGTTTACAGGTATGCCAAAATTTGTGGGTTTGTAAATGCTTGTGAACTTGCATTGCAAAGGGAAAAATAATTTAAAGATGTTAAATGTGAAATGTTGTATTTCTAACCTTGGAATACTCCCAGAAGTAGTATAATTAATTTGTTTTTTTAATATCAGCTATATCATCACATTCTCACACTAAAATGTGGGAAAGAAGACTGTATTAGTTTTGGAAGGGAAAATTAGAGACTGAACTGTTCTGTTCTCAAGGACCCAGAGACTTTTCTTTTTCAATACTCCCAACCTTAGGACTAAATTTAAGTCACTTTTATCTTGATTATCCAAACCAATTGCAAATTTAGTTCTCATAATATATGCAACACTTAATAGTTAAGATCTATAAAATACTCATGGAGATGCTTCAGGTCACTTATGCAGGTTTATTAACTATGTATCTTAAAGAACTGGCATCACATGAGTTGGAATGGAGCTTTGAGTGAGGATGACAGAAAGATACAAAAGCGTTTAAAGGGATTGCCAGAAGTACAGATTAAGAGGCAAGGAAGTCTCTGCTCAAGAGAGAGAATTCATGGAGAATCCACCTGGAGTCTTGACCCCAAGGCCATTTGGATCTTCTTCATTCTTGAAAAGCAGCACTTGGATACCTGCAGGGAAAATATAAATCTTAATTGTATTACAATACAATCCCTTAAAAAACCTGTTTCTTCAAATTAAGCCATGTACGTACTTCTCTAAACTGCAAAGGTCAATAGATATACCCACTACTTCTACCCTCTTCCCTGAGGAGGAGGCTGCATGTTTTTTGTCTCTATCTGTAATTAAATCCTGAAGAAAATAGTGCTCTTCCCTCTCCTAGTCGTTCTGCATGCTCTGTTGTAGCAGTTTTCAGCAGGGTGACACTGGGCTGTGCTGGTTTTGGGGCTGACCTGTGTGTGAGGGCAGTGACAGCAGTGCCCTCCCACACCAAACCTTGTCTGGGGCTCCGGTTCGCCTCCCCGCGCCCCAAGTGACACCAGTAATGCTGGAAGGGAAGGAATGTAGCTTCTTAAATTAGATCCACATTTGTTTCATAATGTATGTTTAAAATATGTGCCTAGAACTTGTTTCTGAAAAGCAAAGCTGTCAGCACTAGCTGTGATGGCCCTGGGGATCCCCGGCTGCTGCTCCCTGGCGTTTTTGAGCCCTTACTGACTCCAGAGCTCGTGGAATTGGAGGATATGCTGGGCTGGGCCCACAAGGACGGTCAGATGAAGTCCTGGCCCTGCACTTGAGTGCCTGAGGGCTCTGTCCCAGCACCTCCTGCTCTGCTCTCCTCACGCCCCCATCCCCTCCCATCAGATCCCCTCCTGTCCTGTCCTGTCCCCTCAGATCCCCTCAGGGCCCTCCTGTCCTGTCCCCTCAGATCCCCTCAGGGCCCTCCTGTCCCGTCCCCTCAGATCCCCTCAGG
>WBMV01002265.1:1483316-1536552 GCA_013396655.1 Campylorhamphus procurvoides
CCCTCAGGGCCCTCCTGTCCCGTCCCCTCAGCTCCCCTCAGGGCCCTCCTGTCCCGTCCCCTCAGATCCCCTCAGGGCCCTCCTGCCCTGTCCCCTCTGCTCCCCTCACGCCGTGAGGGACCGTCCTGTCCTGTCCCCTCCGCTCCGCTCCCCTCAAGCCGTAAGTGCCTTCGCCGCGCTGAGAGGTTTTGCTCCCGTGTCCCGAAGGTATAAAGCGGCCTTTAAACCACATCACCGTGCCGTGAAGGAGCGCCGAGGAATATTTTCTTCACCGGCCCCGCGGTGCCCAGTGTGGGGTCTGAGGGGACAGGGCTGGGAGGGGGGGAATGCTGACATAGTATACAAAACAAGTAATAACATCTGGAAGTGTGGGAAGGAGGGGTTGGAGGGAGTGAGGAATTCCCTGGAGAAAGCGAGGGAGTTTGGTGAGCAGTGTTGGGGAAAGGAGTGTGTGGGGAAACACAAGGGAGGGGAGTGGGGCCCTGCCCTTGCACGGGGACGGGGATGGGGATGGGGATGGGAACGGGCCTGTTTGGCTGCGACTTCACCCTGGCAGCGCTAATTCATCTGTGGGGATGGGGTGCTCCATTGCAGTAAAACTGTGCTCGAAGTAATAATTTTCAAATTCATCCCCAAGCATTTATGGGTGAGAAGTGTTAATGTGTGTCAATGCACAGGATTGCAGCACAGGGTATCAGAACTTGCTGGTGGGCAAGAAAAAGAGAAAGGTAATTGTGTAGTGTAGGCTGAGGGGAGAGTGTGAATGTTCTAAGTGTGGGTTTGAACAGGGACACGTAAGAGAGAATGAATGAATCCCACATAAAATTTAGATTGCTGGGGGTGCAACAGCTTCTCGCTCTGCTTTGAGCTTGTGGTTTGGAGCTAAAAGCTTCAGATGATTTAGATGGAGGACTAAATTTAACTATTGATCCAGTGGTAAAACCAAGAGAGAGAGAGAAAGCTAAAACTTTCTGTGGTTGTGAGAAAAACTAAATGTAAATTTTTCCTTCTTTAGACCTTTGAGTTCTGTCATGGTGCCCAGAAAGTGTCTGGTACCCTGGATGTGTTTTCTCTCTTTAAATCATGGTAAACGTAATGCAGACAAAAATGTCCTCTGCAATTCAGCGTCAGAGCATGCACAAGACTCCTGATAATCAAAAGTTCTTGGCTTCTGAAGTGTTTAGACTATTGCCAGCTGAGCAGATGTGTACATTGAAAAAGATGCCTCAAGTTACTCCACAGTACATTTAGTAAATGAATAAACATTTGCTTGTCTGTACTGCACTATTATGGCTTTAAACTTACACTAAGCTAGCACTCTGTGTGCTTTACAGGGATGCTGTCACACATTCACTGGATGAGGAGCAGTGGATGGTGGGTTAGGCAGAGGCTTATAGCGGCAATATATTCATAATTAGGATGTTCTTTTTGCTTTAATAGGTATATATGAAGCTCCCTTTAAAAAATGCTCCTTTTCCAGCAGAATAATTACTGGCAGTCGTGCTTCCATGAGCACTACAGCAGATCACAGGTCAGTCCTAGCTCAATACAAACTCATATGGAACACATTATTCATAAATGTAATATTGAAAACATTCAGCCAATGTGTGAAAAGTAAGATTTCCCTGTGTTTGTATTAATTTCTTAAAATGCCTGATAGTTGTTTTTGTACATGAACAGTCTGCAAATTATTGCAAACAATGTTCTGGCTTATTACCAGAGTGACCCTGTACCACAGGGTCAGTATTACTGTGTGGCTGAATGTGAGAATCTGGAGGTTGTGGCCGTGCCAAGCCAGTTGCATTCTAATTTCTGATCTGTTATCAACCATCAAATTACTCTAATTCATGTCTAACATTTAATTTGGTCTGAGGATGTGTGTAAAGTAAAATTGAGATTCAGTGGCAGAATCACTTGTTTAAATACCCTTTAGTCTTTTTATACCTTTTTTTTTAATGAAAGATCTAGAAGAATTAGACTAAATATAAACTCAATATGAAACAGTATTTTAGACTGACAGTTTTAACAAATGCTTCTCTACAACTACTCTGGAAGACATTTCTAAACACTTGTGGTGACAGTAGTAATATGCCCATTCAGCATGAGTACTAGCTGGTACTAAAGCCTAAATTTAATGCAGTTTATCTTAAAAAAAATTATGGTAGCAGCTATACAAATTCTAAGAAACTACTGAGTTTATAAAAAGGCTCAAGAATGGAACGATGCTCAGTTTGCTAGATTTCCATGAAGTCTAAGGTTAGCAGGCAGAGCTGTTTGTTCTCTGGGAATAATCTGTAAAAGACATGCTTCTGAAATCACTACATCTGAAGTAAGTCTAATAAGCAGCAGTAAAAAGTAGCATTTTCAAGGAAAATGCACTATTTTTCATGGAAATCAAAAAAAAAAAAAAAAAAGGCTTCCCAGTTATAGTCTGACAATTTTCAAAGACTTGCTGGGTGCACAAACTCAGGTCTGTGAGTTTAGAAGAGACCTTGTCTGGTTTCTCTTTGTGTATATGACACATAATCTCAGGGTATGTGTGTTATGGGCATGAGCTGGAAGCTTTTATGCATGTGTTCCACTATCTTAAAAAGCAGGCTTTCTTACTCTGGCTTGCCAAAACATGCACTCAGGCCAATGCATTTTAGTGGAACAGAAGATTTTCTGTCAGTAGCTGCTTTTCAATCTAGTGGCGATGTTTTCTCAGCTTAAATAAGGACTTTAGAAAGTTCTGTTTTCCTTCTACAGGCATTCAGATGAGACAGAGTTGTGATATGCTCTGAACTCCAGTTTTTAAACAAAGGTACTTCCCAAGGTTCCTTCCAGCGCATATTTCAACGGTTTAAGGTAATGCACAACAAATTTAACAGTGGCTACCACATTGCCATCTATTTCTACTTACAAAACGCTCACTAATGTTAAATAAACCAAACCTTTTCTTGTTGCTTGAATACTTTCCTGAAAAACAAACTCACAAATAAACACAGCTGTAACTGCTGCAGTCAAAATGCAGTTAAAGAAACTTTAGAAAAATGTTGAATGTTTACACTACATGTAGTTTTACTTGTGTGTGTTTTACCTTTATGTTTAGTAATAAATTATTGGGATAAAAATACTGCTGTGAATTGATCATATAGTACAATTTCATGTGTAATCATACAGTTAAGGTAGATTTATGACCTATAATCAGTATTTAGAGCTCCAATACTCATTTTGGCAAATAGATTTCACGTTGTTTCTCTCGGCAAGATCTGAAATTATCTCTGCGTCTGAAATTGCAGTCTCTGCCTCTCACAGGCTGTTGTATGACTCAGGCAATCTGTGTAATGTCAGTGTGTTCATGGGTAGAGCACTCCACTTCCACCCGCGGAATATTTAGGTGAAACAGAACAGAAAATTACTAATCTGGCACGATGACTGTTCAACATCCTGGAAGGGTTGTGGAACCACTGTGTGGCTGTTCAGCCATGTTGCCACCAGTGCAGAGGAATTCCTGCAGCAAGGCTGGAGGCACTGACAAACAGCTCGTGGAACAGCCTGAGAACAGCACCCTGTCAAACATGATAAAAGCTAGAGAAAACTGGAAGAGTTCTTCCCTTGCAGGCTGAAGAACTAACCCAAAGAAAATGGACAAAGGTTTTCGGTAGAGATGAGAAGTTAAATAGCTTGGAAACTTCTGAGTGTCTTCACATTTAATGTTTCTTAAATAGAACTGAGAAGTCTCGTGCAGGTAAGACCTTGTGCAGGGATGCCCTTTGACAAATGTGACATTAGACTGAGAAAAGATAAAATTGTTTTGCTCCTTTGTTGAATAGCATGCAACTATATTAATAGTGCCTGTAGTTGCTGAGCACTCAACTGAACCACAGAATATGGGTGTTTCACACTGGAGCAGATTTTACGTGTCTTGTCCTCATTAGGGGCAGTTATTTCAGTCATTGACATATTCTTTAACTGTTTACATGCATGTAAAAGTGTAACAAACTCTACGGTTAGTATTTATTTCCCATAGCTGTTCTGCTAAATGCCCATACTGTGGTATTTATGTCACAAATCTTTGCAAAGTATCTACTTTTTTTATGCTTGCAAACAGTATGCAATGGTTAGTCAAATACACATTGGAAGATGAAAGAACCAAATGGTTTGTATTAGCCAAATTCCTTTCTTTGCTTCATTGTATGTTCTGAATAAGAACCTTGGCACCTTATTTAATTATTTAATTTCAATTCGTAACAGTGAGAAATATTTTCTTATTGAGCATTCCTAATAGGTTTACTCTCCGTGTTTCTTTGAGACAACTGGAAGATTCTATATATACTCCAAATTTTTCAGTTTCCTGCTTAATTTTTCAGTTTATAGATAATTACTGAGAGTGTTAGCAGCTTTTGCAGAGAGACATTGCTGCAACAAGAAAGGGTTTTCTTAGCAGTCTTCTTTGAAGAGAATATTCAATTTCTATTCCTTTTTGGTTTGGGGGGTGCTTAATTGTATTGCAAGGCACATTCTAAAAATAAAACAGGTAAATGTGTTGTCTAGCTCTAAATGTAAGTATGTGATGACTGCAGATGTGTATGTGATATGCTCAGGAAGAACAAGGCCAGGCATTGGCATCTCGATACTGTGGGAAACAGAACGGAGTAAGTGATCTTTTTTGGCCTGTAAATCTGACTGAAGCTATATTTCCTAACAGTCCAACTGTAGAAACTTCATGGAAAAAAACAGCAAGAAGCTGACACTCCTCTAGTGTTCTGTGTAACATAAGTAACTCATGTTGAGGAAACTTGGGGGCTTGTCTTTTTTCCTCAATGCTGAAGTGTATTTGCATTTCAGATAGGTTTAGAGTTGTGTCTGGCAAAAAGGTCAGATGGTTTCCAAGTTTCCTCTGAGGACAGGTGAGTTGCTCGCCAAGTTTAGTGTTGTCTAAGCTAGAAAAACAAAAAGTAAAAATGTTTACTGTAGTGAGATGTAAATACAGGGACTTGTAGTAGATGAGAAGAATTTGCAGGACCCTTGTATTACCTTTTACATATTTTCCATTGCTGCTCCTGCTCTGTGTATTCTGAACCTACCAGGCATCAATGTTTACTGCAGACCAGCAGAGCCTTACTAAGATCTATCTGCCTTCTAACTAAAAAAAAAAAAATCACACTGAATTTTCAGAGCTTCTAGTGCAAGCAGCACAGCTATTACTCAGATACCAAACTGAGAGTGCTGCTGTGTTACAGACATTTTTCCTGGGGAATAGAAATCAGTGTGAATGATCCTAAGAGAAAATCTGAGCTGTGCCACTGATCCCTCTGGATGGGTGGATCCATTTTAGCATGGCTGGCTTTTAGGTAACTGAATTAGTAATGGAAACTGGAATGGAAAAAAGGGGTAATATAAATAAGTTAAAGCATCCATAATCATAGATACACAGTATCTGCTTAATAATAAAACCCAGGCAGGGACTTAACAACCCTTATGAAATTCCAAATATCTAAACAGAATAGCTGGAGAATTGACATAGTTGTCTTGAAAATCTTGAGTGCTTCACTTATATTTCATTAGAAAAAGGTAATGGCTTAGTGATTGAATAATATTATGCCACATTCAAAAGCACAGTCTCCCACTCCCCCTTCATTTCCTGAAGTTTGAGCTCTGTTTAAATCACTGTGGAGCTGCTTGGCACTCTGTCCTATTCAGACATGCCAGTTTGTGCACTCCTCTGTGCTCCAGCTCACTCTCACGTGGCTGCAACTGTCTCGCACCTTTCATGCTCTGAAAGGCTTTTTTTCCTTCTAGCACTGAGGTGACTGGGAGCTACAAATGCAAAGCTCAGAGTGTGAGCAGCTGCACGAGTTCCCTTGTACAACGCCCAGTTCCCATGCCATACATGCTACTGAATATTATATTCTATAGAATCCTGAACTTGGAAGCCGAAAAGCTGCTAGAAATCATTTGTCTGGAACTAAAGCAATTCTTCATAGAGTGAATTGTCTGTATTCCACCCTGTGATGTTTGTCGCAACTTTGACACTGCAATTTGTGGTTGGTGGGAATCTGCAAATATTTTGATCTGTGTTTTCATGTGTGCTTACTTCAGGTTTTGTAACAAATATGAATAATGACTTCTTCTTCAGTTCATTTGTATTTCCACTCCTCTGGGTGGGATTATATAGCAGAAAACAGCTTAACCAGAACAGTTCACAAATGTATTTTCAAACTTAGTATGGAATAAGATACAATTTAAGGGATTCCTTATTTGCCTTCACAGTGCTTTTAATTCTTGCACCACAATCTTATTCTCAAAAGACAGAAATCTTTGATTATTGGAACTATATGTAAATAGCTGTAGCTGGGAGACTGAACATTGATTTATATAGGGTTGGACAGCAGAGTGAAGCTGAGCCACTTAAACCAGCAGAGGTTTAAAGTGTTTTGTAAATGTGAATTTAATATCGTAGTTAGCTGAAGTTTCTGGTTGAGGATGGTTCTTTGGGGAACCTGGGAAGACTTACAGCCTTATAAGGGGAAGTGGTACAGTGTTTCCTATTTTTGCTAGCTCTGTGTGGAGTAATTGCTCTGGCAATTTTACTGCCACTTCTTTCAGTTTACTGTAAAATCATATCACAAAGAACTTCACATTTCTCCAAAACTTTAATATTTCAATAGATCCCAGGGCTAGGATGACTCCAGCACTTAATCTAATGGTTATTGTAGAGCTGTTTTAATGCTACAAAGATACTAGAGGATGCTCTACTTATGTTTCATTAGTATAATATAGGTGTCCTTTTGTCTGCTTTTGTTCTGTTATTCTTCCCTTTAATAGCTACCTAAAAGCAACAGCCACTGAAATGCTAAAAATGAGGATGAATGACACATTGTAAGGAAAGAGGCTCTATGCCAAATTCCACACATTTACACTGCCAACATTTATCCACAATGTTGGCAAAGTGGAGAAACACTTCTGAGCTGCTCTGTTATTTATGAAACAGATACATTTTTTTCCCTGGTAGGACAGTGTTGGTTAATCTGAGTTTTGTCACCATCATTTTAGCCACCAGTTTTAGGGTGACATTGGGCAACACACTTTAACCCATCTGTGTCTCTAGTTTCTCCCTCTGTAATATGGAGGTAAGAGTTACATATCCAGTGTTACTCTGAGCCTGAATTCAGTTAAGCTCCTGGAGTATATTTTGTTTTTATGTCAGGCATTATTTCATATGAAAAGAATCATTACTTTTATGAATTTAATACTTATTTACTCAGGGTGATGTGAAATTTGTCCATAAAAGCAATACACAGCAAATTAACTGGTTTTACATCTATTATACAGTGTTTGACAAAATCAGGTATGACAGTTTTCTTCGATGTCATTTGACAAATATGACCATACACTCTTAAAGATGTTCTGCCTCATTTGTCTTTCTGAAGTCATTCCAGGATCTGTCTGCACTGTGAAATACCATGGGTTTGTGTCTTGGTCTTTTTCCCTCTCTTCTGTCTCCCCAGTGTTTTAACTAAACTGCTATTATTAATCTCTGTACTAATTAAAAGTATAGGAACAGTGCTGTGTTATAGAATCTTAGTTTATGCAATGATCTCCCTGCCTCCCTGTCCTGAAAAGACCTGTAATGCAGCTTTTCCTGGTATTGTAAACTCCCAACAGAGTGCATGAAGTTAGAAATGTGTGTTCATTCAGTGAGAATGTTGTTTGAACAACGTGTACTAAGTGTCTGTGCCTTTGGAAGTTAATTAGTGTGTCAGAGATTGCATACAGAAGTTCATTCTGAGCAGTTGCCTCAGGAAAAGATGACAAATTCTTCCTTTTGTTGATATCCTCTTGACAGTAGGCAAGGAAAGCACGAGTGAGGTCAAGCAGATAAATATCCCCTGTAAACTCAACCTCAAGTGAGGTTGCACTGCTGGTTTGCTGTGCAACTTGAATTCTACACAGGAGTAATCCAGCTGGGAGGGGGCATGAAATATAAGAACAATCAGAATAGCTGTTCTTCAAAATCACAGTCCAGGGTCTGCTGGTTAATACTAAGTGTGTGTTTGTGTGGGAATGGAGGTCTGTGGGGTACCATAGCCTTTTCAGCGTGGTATTTGTAGGAAACAGAATTAAGTTTTTTAAATTCCTTGAATAAATATGCAAAAATACTTTCCAGTGACATTTTGTATCTGCTACAGTTCCCTTCAAATATTTTCCTGGTGTAGTTTAAGCATCGTGTCAGCACTGAGAGAAAGGTTTATCCTGTTTTATGTGGCCAGTGTTGTCAGACATACCAAGTTCAGTTCATATCTGGTGCCTTCAGTCTTCATAACAGACAGACCAGGACTCCGAGGTCCAGGCCACTTATTTGTAATGCTCTGATTGCATTAAAAAGTTGAATTTGGCTTTTTGCTTGTGTGTTGTAATCATCTAGTTGGCCCTCCTGTTTTTACTTTTGAGTTTGTGTGGCACAGAGAGCATCCCAAAGAAACTGTGATTTACTTTTTATTTCAACTTCCATTTACACTCTCTTTTTATTCTTATAGTTTTATTTTTGAACGAAAATTTTAACATTCATTTCACTTTCAAGGTTTTTTTTAAGTTTCAACAAAATCTTTGTTTTGTTGTTGTTGTTTTATTCCAATACAGTATTTTCTCTTGTGCTTTGTTTGGACTCCTTAGGACTTCTAAGCAAAAAGTTAAGATTTGTTTTTTAAAGGTCACATCCATTCTGCCAACTTTACATGTTGTTGGTGAGCCAGATATCTGCAAGAGAAGGCTTATAAAAGTGGCTTGAAAGTATCTGGGGTTTAGCCACTGCATGGAGTAGAAACTCATAAATTATTTATGCAGAGAGAGTTCTCTGAGTCTAGAGAAAACAATCTCTAGGGCTCAGAAAGGAAGGCAACAAATTCTAAAAAATATTTTTTAATTGCTCAGGGTATAATTCTTCATGTATTATATGCATTGTCTGCAAAGTGCAGTGTTCAATTGTGTAGTAGAAGCACCTCAAGTAAGTCATTACTTGAACTTAATTTGGTCCAAAATAATTTAGCTAAGTTGAACCATCCACAAGTCACTTACACATATTTTTAATTTACAGTGTAGAGTTTAAAAATATTTTGCTGTGATACCAGTGTTGAAAGAGTAGTGAGAGAGATTTTTGTGCAGATTAACTTTAGCATTTATAGTTTCCTGACTTTCAACTGACTTTTTTCCCCAAAATTGCAGTCTTACATTGTTGCAGCAGAAAATCACCTCTATTAAGTCAAATAATGTAATTAAAGCTTTTTATTTCAGGATAATCTGAATAGTACATTAAGGGTTTCCAAAGATTCATTGGTTTGACCTTCCTGAAAACTTTTGCTACAAGCACATGGTATTTTAAATATTTTTTTCCCAAAAGCATACTGCAATTTCTTTGACCTCAATTTAAAAATACTGTAGTGCATCTTCAGGGGCTCTGTAGAGAGTACATAAATAACTGCTTTTTGTTAAATGCACTTTAGTAAAGAGACCAAATTAATAAACGAGACACCCAAACCAAATGCATTTAGGGCTGAGCTGAATTTTACTTTTGCACAAGCCTCTGCAAACCAATGGATTTTTCAAAATGACTGGCTGAATAAATAGCAGTATTTAATGAGATTTTGGAAACTAAATCAACTTCAGGCGAGTCAGAGTTCCAGTCTTGTGCAAACAGGTGTGATTGAAGTGGCTGCAATGGATTTGATTACTGACGTTCCTTGAGAGGCTGAGAGAGACTGAGATAAATCTTTTGGAAAGGCTGCTTGCAAGGGGTAGTCCACAGTGTATTTCTCCCCAGAATTTTAAGACATCAGTTTTACCTCCTGGGGGAATTGTCTATTTGAAATGTTATAAATTTGCATTGTTGCACTTGCCAATATTGTGTCACATTTGCAGCATGAAATCTCCTAATTTACCGTGCACTGGCTTGAACTGTTTTGCACATATACAATTAGAAATGATTAAATAGGGTTTCAGTTAAACAATCTTCCCCTGACAAGCTTAAGCAGAATTTTACTTCCACAAACAAAGCCATTAGGAAGCCATCTGTTTGAAAATGATCTAGGACGTGGAATTTAATCTTTGTGTCTGCATTACCTGTTATTGAATTGTTGACTCTTGTATTCCTAATTATGTGAAACCCACAAGCAGGGATATAAAAATATTGGGATTTCTATAGTAACTATAATAAATTTTAGTGATTATTTGTTTGCTGCTATAAATCATCAAAACAAGAACCAGTCGGTCTCCTAACTCACATTTCCCTGAGGAACTGTAATGTACACAGGCTCCATCGCTTTCCCAACCCAGAAGTATTTTCCTTTTCATAAGTTAAGTGGAGAAATAATGTCATACACACAGCAAACTGTTAAAAACCTCTTGTTTTGTTACCTCTAGCTTAGCAGTTTCCCATTTGGTACTTTACTTTGGATGGTATATAAAGTCAATAAGCAGGTGGAAACTGGGTCATAGGAATCTTTCTAGTGCCAAAAACAAACTTAATGGAAATTGTTAAACATAGCTGTATTTTGTAAAGGAGCTTTGCTGTTCTCATCTGACTTTGGCATAATATCCTGCATTTTGTATGTTTGAAACAATTGTAAATTAATGCTGAATCCATTTGGCTCTCATCAGCTCCTGTCAACAGCAAACACATTTCGTACAGATATATGTTCACTGGAAGTAGGAGGTCTTTTATTTGAAATGTTACAGCTTTACTTTTACATTTTTATGATCTTTAAATTTCAATATTCTTAATCTAGACAAGAGCTGAAGCTGTAAAATTTGTCTCCCGAAGGCTGTTTATTAGGTTAATGCTTACTTTGAAAATGATTCAATGGAAGCAGGTTTTTGAGGATGACTGACAGGTGATATCTAATGCTGCACAGAAGTCTTACATTTCCCCGTGTTTTCACATCTGACTACCTGTTGTTTAAGACAGATCTGTTGAAAGTCAGCACACAGTTGCACTGCTGCTCTGTGCTTTTGGTATACAAAATTCCCTGGTAATCCAGTGGATGATCTCAGGTGCTGACTTTGACATCCTGAAGTGAAGGGCTGTTTTCTACTTGAGTGTGGAGTTCCAAAAAATATCTGAACTTCATGTTTCATGCAGCTTTGGTTTTCTTCATTTTTGTCCCTAGAGAGTCAAACCTCCAATTCCAATGTTTTCCCAAAGAGATATTCATAAAGAGAACATAAATTAGAATACATTCTGTACTATTCTAAGCATTAGTAGCAGGACTAAGCTATTTGAATTTTATAACCGCATATTTTTAATTAAATGAATGTGTGTTTTACATAATTCTGTTTTCTTTCAAGAAAGGGGTATCATGCTAAGATTTGCTTACCCCGTCCTATACTAAAATGAGTGCATTCCTTTATATAGTTGAAATAAAAATTGAGTCTATGTCTGTAAGCAAAAAAAGTGAAATTGTGTAGAGAAAATATTTCTGGAGAAATATTGTATGAAACAAGATTTTGCAGGATTTCCCGTACAGTTTGAACACTGGTTTGCTTTGAAAAGTTTGGACAGATGAGCAATTTTGTTTGAGAACATACAGATCTTCTCTTTTATTATGAAAAGACAAATATTTCATAATCTCTGTATCAAAGTCTGTGGTAATGCAAATTCATGATTTATGTTAATACTTCCTTCATTAGCTTTGATATCTAATTTTACAAAGCATTAAGTTTTCTGTGAGCTAAGTGACATGAATTTTGCCATACTTTAATTTTTTCCTGAGTAATAAGCCACAAAGAAGCTAGAGTGCTCTGGAGTGAGAGTTGGTGATTTATTTCAGGGTTTGTTTGTCTGTCAGAGCTAGGAGTGAGTTAAATCTCTATCTAGAATTTTAGCAAGTGAGTCACAGTGAGGTCTTCAATAACAACTGTTTTGACTGGGTGTCCCAGGTGGAAAAAAATTGGCCACTTAGATCTCACTGAAGAACAGTTCTGTAGTTCTCTCTTGACCTTACTTTTTTATTAATGTCTTATTGTTTCCTGTGTGGAGAGAAAAAAAACCCAACCAACATTCACACAGCTTCTTTTATGGTCATGATTCACCACTGTGGCAATCAAGCAAACCTTGGAAGAACACTGAGTGATGGCTTGCCAGTGCTTTGAAGTGCATGGCAGGCAGAGCTGTTTGGACGTGGTTTAACTTGAATGTTCTGCTAATGTGTGATTTCTGAAGTTCCTGCTTGTGGTTCTCCACCCAGAAAAGAAAGAGGACACTGACAATGCACCCACAGACTTTTTTCCTAAGAACACATAAGAAGTACATAATATTAAAGAAGAGGTAAAATATTAAAAATGCAAATTATTGTCTTGAAAAATTGTAGTCAAATGGTTCTTATGAGTAAAGAAGTCAAGCACAGAATTAGTTACCTATAATGTCAAGAAAAGAGTGCAGAATGTTGTCCTGGTCCTATTTTTGGTATATCTACAAGTAGTTTGAAATTCCAGTTTAGTAGCTTGGGTGTGATTTTATAATATATTGAAGAATATAGATTTCATCAGGAACAAGTACTTGTCTCAGGCAGGAAATCTTCCTTTGCTGTTTAGCTAAAATCATAGAAAGAACAGTCAAGTAACAGCTCAAATTGTGTTAAAATTATTTAATGAAGAGCCTTTCTGTAGTGAAGAGCCATGTATGAGTGCATGGGAGGTTCCCTAAAATCATCATAATTACGTTAACTTTAATTGAAAGTGAAAATTTGACAACTGACCCGCAGTTTTCAATGGATGTAACAGTGAGAAGAAACACAGGCTTGTTGCAGGCTTTGTAATGTCCAATCTGCTTTGCTTCCAACCTGTCTGTCTGAGCCCATACACCTTTAGCTTTGTGATCTGAGGTGGAAGCAGGTTCCTCCCTGGTTCAGTTTGCAGTCAGGATTATTTGTCTGCCATTCCTTGGTAACTGTGAGACTGTACTGGCTGCTTGCAGGTGTCCCCCACCCCAAGGATGAGCACGGACAGCTGTGTCCTGATGTTCTCTGAAAGAGTAAGCACATCTTTTGCTTTGCGGCCCCCTTGTACTAACTCTGGCTTTATAGTTCAGCTCTTAGAAAGATGTGACCATTGAAGCAGGTAAGCACAGGTGTGCTTGAGTTCATAAAATCAATGATGTTTTTATACTAGCTGGTGTATGTCATACAGATGAGAAGCTGAATATGCTGTGATACTTCCCTTCCCCAGTTTTGAGTGTTGTTTGGGGCAGAGTCCATGCACTCTGTGCCATCTACCTCTGTACAGGACTTTTCTAGATTAGGTTGCAAACCTGTCTGTGTCACAGTTTTGAAGGCAGTTTCCTTTTCATTTGGCTGGCCCACAGTTAACAAAGCAGTGCTCACTGTTCCCTCTCCGTGCACAAGTTTTCTGTCTTTCTGTGGATCATGGCCTTTCCCAGATGTTTTGGCTTTTGAGGTCTGGTTTTAGCAGTTGATCTTTCTTTCATTTCTTAGGGGAAATTCTGTAGCTTCAAATCCTGGTTGCAGGAGGAGTTTGGGTGAATTGATTGCTGTCTGGCTCAGACACCCCACTGTCCTTTTATTCTCCCTCTGAAGTGGGAGCTGCTAGGGTGGGAAGTTTTCCACAGACCCATGTCTGAGACATACATGACTCAACCCTGACAGCATGTGGCTGATTTCACATCCTCTGAGGTATTTAATGATACAGCAGTTTCACAACCACAACCAGGATTCCTGCTTTGTACATGGATAGATTTACCACACCATCACAGATGCTTTTTCTAAGGTACTTTCTCACCGGTTTTGAGTATTTTACCTACAGGGCTCTGGTGACATTCTCCATTTTGCACAATAGTTATCCACCTGACTGTTTCTTATGTGCAGAGTATGTAAGAGGTGTTAGAGTGGAATCAAATAGGAAAAGTGAGAATTATCACACCACACAATTTCTAAGTCAAAGGGTTAGTTACAAAGCCAGCTGCTGCTTTATCTAAATCTTAAGATAGAGCCAGTACTTCCATGAGCAGAAGAATCTCACACTGATTAGGAATCAGAAACATGAGAAGAACTAATAGGCACATAGAAGGCAACTACATGGGAGCCTAGGAAGCATAATTTTGGCTTTTGTCATCCCTGAAGCCACAACTTTTTTGTTCCTGCTCTGGTTTCCAAGAGACTTATAGCATCATCTGGTGTTTTTGACTTTCACACAGTAGACTTTGTGCAAAGGCACTGGAGCAACATGAGTCCTGCTTGGTTTGGTGCTGCCTTTGCTGTGCAGTTTGCATGTCTGGCTGAGCCAGTCTAATGTGGGATCTCAGATGGGAATGGTCATCTTCATCCTGGCTTCAAATTCCTGCCTCTCTGTTGTACCAGTTCAGGGAGGTGTTCTGGCCAATGTTTTCCTTTTCTGTAGGGATAACATTTTGCTTGCTGGTAAGCAAGGTCCTTCTTACCAGGATCTTGTCAGGAGAGGCCTGTTCAAGAGGCGGGAATGAGAATGCGTGACTGGAGACAAGGGAAGAAGCCCTTTATTGTCCACATCTAAGTAACTGTATTGCATCAGCTCCAGCTTCTCTGACATGTTGAGCATTTGCAAATTAAATTGCTTTACTTAGGTTTTTCCAGAATAACATACATACAAACTTATTTGCTAAAACTCTTAGTGTTAAAAACTCCTTAGAAAGTGAAGGAGCACTGGGAAGGAACAATTACTAAGAGGCAATTTTAAGTGTTCAAATTTTAGATTAGTGTACATTTTATTGTATCTGCTTGTAATCTCATAACATTAAATATATTTCTTGCATGCAAAAAATATATTTGAGAGGGAGAGAAATTTTAAGCTTCAGAATGTGCAGGATGAATGTTTTGGCACTCGGTCCAAATGTCTACAAATTCTAAATAAATATTCCTAGAAGTTATGTTCCTGTACTCAATATCCACACGTGATAGCCCGGGATGTAGATTGGTTAATTTTGAATACCACAGGAATCCTTAAAAACAAACAAGAAGACCCCAAATGCCAAAGAAATAACAATTTAACAAAGCAAAGTTTATTTTTTTTTGTAGAAGGATTTATGTTAATATTACATTAACTATTAAAAAGAAACTACCACAGAATAGATATGTTTTTTAAATCCACTGTGAACATTCTAAACTTCTTTTTAATAATTTCTTTTTAAATTAAGCTAGGGATGAGTGTTCTGTATTGTCCTTGGAAAAAAAAAAAGTTCTGGCAACTTTATTCTTTGAAATACTGGAATGACCCAAACGCTTGGAATTGAGATTTGATGTTGGCAGGAAAGTGGCCTGCCTGTTCAGCATGTGCTTTTTGTTATTTCTCTGTAAAAATCTACATATTTAACCAAGTTTTAACCCTTTTGGACATAACTCTGGGTATGATCTCTGCTTGCTAGATTTAAACAGCGATGTATTCCCTAATTATTTCCAGAAGCTGTGCCCACAGGCAGTATGTGCACATGAGCCCCGCAGAGCTGTCAGATGCTCCCTGGCCCCTGCAGGTCTCAGGGGGACTGGACTGCAGGTACCTTCCAGTGCAGACCTGGTGGCATAATGAAGCTGGGAGTCTGGCACTGCTGTAGAAAGGGATTCAGCTGAACCCCACTGGCTCAGGAAGGCAATCCCATTTACTGAGCCTTGGGGATGCTAAAAAAAAAAGCTGTAAAAGAAGTAAAACCTAAAACTATCTTAAAACTATCACAGCTGTTTCTGCAGTGTTTGAGCACAGCTGGGGAGCCCAGGTAGGAGAGTTTCTTGGTTAAAGACCTCACTGCTTCTGTCTGCGCTGCAGCTCCCCTGGCAGTGCCTGTCCCAAAAGAGATCCAAAGGAATGTTGGCTTTGTGGTCATTGCAGGTCATGGCTGCGTGTGTTAAAATTTAGCAGACAGCTTCGTTTCATGTGCTCAGCACTGAACTGTAGCAGTTTGCCTCCCAGTTTTTATCCTGAGGAATTAGCATAAAAAAGTTATGAACCTAAACTGGAGATGTGGCTAGCATGGGAAAAATACAGTGTGTAAAAGGGTGGCTTTATTTGATGGTACCAGCAGTTAATGGTTACAGAGCATCTCCAGTTACTCAACCTTTTCTCCTGCTATGCAGAGAGTTATGAGACAGTTATATCTGATTGTGATGGTTTAAAGAACATGTCTGAGGGATTCTGCAAAACTACTGAATTGCAAAAGTTCTGAACTTGCTTTGTCTCTGTAAGTTAGAGATTTTTCTTTACATTAGCAGCTTTACATGTGAACCACCTTATATGAGTCACCGTTAGCTGTATAAATGAATTATTTTCAAGGATTTAGAATTAATTCTGCTCTCTGTAATTCCTGTCACTTCTTGTAGCCGTTATTAAATAAGTACGAAGTGTAATGATTTTATAATTTAGGGTTCCTGTAAGAATCCAGATGTTTGAAAAAAAACCCCATTTTTAAAAGAAGTAATTCACTGGGAACATCAACTTAATGTTGGCCTTTCTCAGGCCTTAATCATCTTTAATAATCAAGATTTTTTGGTGACTAATTTTTTTATGATTACTCTCTTTAAATATCAGGTTCCTGACTGCACTGTGACTAAGCAGTCTGGGTGCTTATGTCTGAAACTGAGAGCAGGAGTTCAGCATGCCTACAAAACTAAGAATGATTTTTATTGACAAACATAATATTTAGAATTAAATAATCTACATGTAAACAATTATTTTGTATTGATTACATTTATCTCCTGAGCCTGTTGTATCTTTGCACAGCTTATGCAACAGAAAATTATCCTCTGTAAGTCAACTACTATTTTTCTTACGGATGATTTATGCTGAGTATGACAAACAGAGGTACCTATGGGATTCCAGCAAGCTCCTCAATATTATGCTTATCTGCTAAAAACTCTCTCCAGTTGTGCTAAAATGTTTCTCAGTTCCTATCGGTCTCAGGAAAATACTAATTTTCTAGTAGTTCACAAACTCTGGATAAGTGACTTTCTGATAAATCAGGGCCATAAGTAAACTCCAGTGAGTTTGCTGTGTCCTTTGCACCCTGCAGCTTCCAATGCCTATTGTTAAAACATCTTTGCAGTTACAGTGCATTTCCTCAGAGCTGCAGATGATTTATAAGTTAAAAATATGAAATTAAAAATACATGACATGTTACATAAAAAGAAGTTTACAATTTGTCATTTGTGTGTATATGAGCAGTCTATTAGAAAATTGTGACTAAAGAGACAGAAAAGAAAGAGTGGAGGGGTTTCTGTGCTTTTGATTTTTGATTTTTTTTTAAATGTTCCATTTAATGAGTAATTATTCCACGGCCCCCCTACCCCACAACATAAACATTCAAACAGTTTGATATATACTCCAATAAGCAGGTTTTTTTATATGCTATTGGTAGTTTATGGTAGTGAGGAACACAGCTGTATTTTAAAAGTGCAGAAAATATAAAGCAGAATTTCTCCGTTTAGTGGAAAAAGGAATACATAGAAAATCCCATGCATTGCTGCTATAAAATGTGATTTATAGGTGAACTAAAATAGTGTAAATGTTGAATTCTGTTCTTTATGTTTTCCCTTGCAGAACGGGATGTTTTCTTTTTTTTGCATGAGTAGGAATAAAAGTGCATGAATTTTAAAAAAAAAAATTTAAAAAGTTGCAGTTATTTCATAGAGCAGCTTGTGATTCATGGAGACCACAGTCTGAGAAGCTCTAGATTTTAGCCAGCTGAATTTCATTGAGAACTTGGAGAAGGAGAGAAATGGCAGTTACAACATAATTTATCTTGATAACCAGAGAGAGACTCACTTACCGCATTCCCACAGTGCAAATATTTGTGTGACTGTGTTTTCTGGGTTCTTTCTTTGCCTAGTCAAAATCTTTGACAGCTTTCCTGCGTGCCTTTCTAATGTGGATTTCTTCAGGGCTTTTCCCAGACAGGTATTGAAGAGCATGAAAGAAGCACAGAGATTTTATTTTTCATATTTTCTTACCAGTGCTCCTCCTTGCCTTTACCTGCTGTGTTATAAATGCACACGCTATGAGATAACACAAACAAAGCCATGGCACACACAAAGAGTTTCAGAAAGCAGAGCTCCTAACAGAGGGGCATTATTCTATACATGTGATTTGGGAATATGGAAAAAGAATGAGAAGTCTTGTTGAAAACTTCTGAAGTTACTCAGGATTTTGTGGAGCATGTAATTCAGATGTTTTTATTTTAAATTGTTCGAATCTAAAAGCTAGTTAAAGGACTTTGCAAAGGTGTGTCATTTTGTCAGTGATCAAATGTATGGAAGAATACATCTTCAATGTCAAAATGGATTAAAATGCATAATGGAAACACTGTAGTTTCATAGGGCTCTCAAGAAGTGAGAAAAATCAAAAAACGGTGAATACGTGTGGGTTTGAATTTAATTTAAAATAATGAAAATAATTTCAAGATTAAAAATGAATCTTTGAACAGCTGTGGCATATCAAGGGCTTGAGTGGATAAAGGAGAAATAAGCCAAGAGCAAGTGACTATTTGTAAGGCTTTAAATATTCTATAAATACCCCAGGCCCTGTCAGGGAGCGCAGCAGAGGTGTGAGGGGCAGGCTGGCTCAGGGCGGTGTGGGGTGGTTGTTCCCAGTGGGGCCCTTTCCCGCAGCGCTGTGGTCCAGGGGCTGTCCTGAGTCACCTCCCTGTGCCCTTCCCCCGGAGCCCCGGCCTTCCCTATGGGTGCAGGGTCTGCTTTGGCACTGGCACGGCTGTGCCTGCTCAGAACTGCTGCTGGCACGGGCCCTGGGCACCCCTTAGCACAGTGAGTGTGTACACAGGGCCCCTTTAAATGCAATATACTCTGGAGACAAAATACTGCAACGAATTCCCACTAACAGAGGAAAAGTGCGGTGCTAAAGGCTTCTCCTTGAGCTTCTCAGGAAATAACTTTGTACTTATTTTAGCACAGCAATCATAAAAATTGGTTTTACCAAGAAGTAAGGCAGGAAAGGTAGTCAGTGCCACAAATTATCTCCTTATCAGATTCAGGTTTGCTATCCCCCAGAGCTGTTCCAAACTCCACATTGGCAAATTCCATTTTAGCAACCAAAAATTCCATTTTAGCAATGTGCAATTTGTCCCCTTCACTTGTGAAGCCAAATGAGAGGGAACTGTCTGTATATTTCCAGTTACCACAGAAATTTTTTGTTTTACAGGAATCTTTAGAATTTCCTTTCTTTTTAATATTTTTTTAGGAGAGGAATCTTTCTTTAATTCCTACTAATATAATTGTATCAAATATACTTTCATAATAATGAAATGTTAGAATGGAGTTGAGAGATAGTGATAATAAGAGAGGCTGTAACAATAAGGTTGTATAAGAGGCCTACTAGTTGTTTACAGTCAGTTCGATGTTATCAGAGATTCTCACTGCAGAAACCAAAGCAGGAAACACAGAGTTGATTTTTACAGAACACATGTAGTACTTACCATCTTATTTATTCCTTATAATGCAGTTCCCAGATATCAGGAAGGACCAAAAGGAAAAAAAAAGAGAAAATGTGCTGCTTTTTTGGGGGTGTTTTATGTTGTTCTATTTTTTGTTGGGGTTTTTTTTTGGAGGGGGGGGATTTTTTGGTTGTTGTTTTGGTTGGTTTTGTGTTTTTGTTTTGTTTTGCTTTTTTAATGAAAGGGTGGAACTTTCCTTTTAAAAAGATGAAAAGTATAATAATAGTAATAAAATAGCAGACTTGTTGAGGCAAACACATTGAAGTCATTCAGAAAAATAACTGCATGACATCATGGGAGAAAGATAGAACCAAAAAAGGGCAAGTTTTTTAGGCCAAATAGCTTCTATTCATTCCCAAAGAATTTGTCCTACTCGCCCAAGAATTGGGAGAAAGAAAGAAAGAAATAAACCCTTCATCCTTGGAAGCTCACAAAACAGATAGAAAAGGTCAAAAAAGTAAAAGAATAAAATGAAGCCATGACTCTAATCAGGAATGCTTACTGAGAAATACTGACTCGCTGCTTAAAAAAGCAGAGCTGAAAGTTCCTTCCAGTAATCCCAGGAACTCCTGGAGCCATTGTGAGTCACTGTGTACTCCTGTTATCTGACTTTTTCAGCAAACCGGTATTTGCATATAAAAGGATGATTTTTGACACATGTTCCTATCTTGATCGCTCAAAGCAGGAGGAAGAGTTTTACACCTTTATGAATTTAGCAAGGTGATTCCCAGGCACTTGCTTGGCACTAGGAAGTTTCAGAAAGGTGAGCTGCTCCACCAGCTCATCTGTGCCCTATTGCTCATCCTGTTCTTAGGCAGGTAATTGTGTTGTCTAAACTAACCCACCTGGCTCAGGAGCAAACGAAGCCTTTGGGTTCAGGAGGCTTCCAGGACTGAAGTACTACAGAATCTCAGGGTTTATGCCCCTTGACGTATCCAGGCTCCTTTGAAATAAACGCTGTGCTAAATACAATGAGGTAAATCTTGCTTTTCTCCCACGGGCCTGTTTCTCTGCCCTGTTTCTTTACTTGTCCTTTCTGTACTTCAAGGTCACCTGTGTGTGGACAGAGACCTGTCACCTGCCTTTCTCTTGGCTCTACGTTGTCTAATGATGGCCAGTTGTCATTACTGCCCCTTCCCTCCTGCTAGCAATTTCCACATCATGTAGCTCAATCCAGTATCTTTAATAGAAATTGCATTTGGCTTTGAATGTGTGCAATATTCATAAAAACGAATTTATTATCAAATTAACATATAAAAGTCCTTGAAACTGGTATTTCTGAGGGTGTTGTTAAACTCATGCCCTATATTGGTCACACCATTCTCCTTTTATTAAACAGAATGAAGGAGCTACTCTTGTTGAGAAGAAAACAGATCAAAGAAAAAGGTGTCAGAAGTTTACAAAAGTGGGAAGGCAATATCAATAACTGGCTGTTCATTTAAAATCACAGCAGCACTGTGGTATGTACATATCATAGGTGCTTCATAGAATACTCCTAATGAAATGTTTAAGGTTAAGGAACATTTCTTACGAGTGAAAAATATGAGTCCAACCTTTTCATCAATTTTTTTGCTAAGACAAGGTGCATCCTTCATGTGGCTGTTGGAGAGAGGTGAAGTGAGATTACCCTACACACATTCAGGTGAAAGCCACATTTAGCTGCAAACTTGAAGAGAAAATGTTAGTTTAAAATAATTTTTTTGCTGCTGTTAGGCTTGCAAAAAATTTGTAGCAGCAATGTTGTGCCATGATAGTCTTCAGTGCTGCACAATACAAATTGGCCTGGTGCCTGTAGGCTTGCATTTGGTATGCTGCTGTCTGCAGTTCTGAAGGATTGGTTTTAGGGAATTGGCAATTTTAAAAAAATACATTCATTTCATTGCTATGAGTTGTGTATTTTCAAACATCCATCTCTGATTGACCAGTTCCCTGGTAATTTCTGTGACCAGAGCCTGTTCTT
Source organism: Campylorhamphus procurvoides (assembly GCA_013396655.1). Lineage (NCBI taxonomy): Eukaryota > Metazoa > Chordata > Aves > Passeriformes > Dendrocolaptidae > Campylorhamphus > Campylorhamphus procurvoides. Next base: position 1,504,736 of record WBMV01002265.1, read on the forward strand.
GTGATCCTTGCTCAACTCAAAGGAAGTTTTCATCTCTTCTCTAGCAATATTCTCTCTCCACCTTTTAAAAAATTGGCTGTTTAGTCTCATTTAGTTACTCAAGAGGCCCTCAGGAGTCAGTCCCCACCTAACAAAGAGGCACCTTTCTTTCCCCCTCGAGAAGGAGTCACTTTCAGAAGGCAGCTTTTCTTTCCCTCTCTTTGCCCAGGTTGCACAGACAGTGCAGATGTAGATGAACAATATTTTTTTCATATTTACAGAAAATTAATCCCCTGAATCATGATGGAAATGCTTCTTGTTGTTTTCTTGCACTGACAGAACACTGAGAAACATTCCCAGTGAGTATTTTCTGAGGGCAGAGTCCTCTTTAGAAAGCCCATGTGAAATACACATATGTGGTAGCAACTAAAAAAAGAAAGACCTTTTCTTTTGCACTGTCCAGAAAGAATTCCATATCCTTGTTTCTGTAATTCTCTCCAAAAATGTAATTGAATGACCCTGCAGATTTACTCAGTAAATTGTCATCTAAATCCATTAAGCAAAGAAGTGTTTACTGTAACAGTTCAGAAATCCTTATAAATGTAATAGTTAATCCCTTACAACTCAGGTCCAAAAAAAATGTGTGCCAGTATTACTTTCCCATAACTGATGCATATTCATCTTTCCACACAGATGATATGCATTTGTCATGTTTAACAGGAGGTCTAGGGAGAAGAACACAGCTTTCTATCTCAATCTTTAGTAGCAATAAGGGAGTTGCAGTTAGGGCATCAAAAGAAGTCATGACAAATTTTTACATACAAAGAAACCCCCCACCACAAGGGTAGTCAAAGTCTGTGTTAAGGAATAATTCTCAAAAACTTATGTTTTGGATTATTTCAGTTGCCATCACTTTAGAGCCCGATTACCAAAATGAGAAAACGATGCATGGAGAATAAATAGAACATTCAGTGTTTCATTTTTTGGCATTATTAGTACATTTTAGATGGCATGTACTTGTAAAAATCAGAGCACAGCAATGGAATGTGGATTAAATTATATGTTTTATTTCTTCCAAGAGAGATAAATTGAAACAAATCCTGTGTAAGCTGGTTTGAGTTCAGCATTTCACAATCTGTGGTTAAGTAAGCATTGAACTAACCTATACACTCTGTGTCAAATCTTTTCTTATAAACTAATGCTTTTGAGTATATAAAAAGTACTTCTTGCTGTTATATTCCAAATGGCCTATGTGGTAATACATAAAATAAACATCCATAGAGAAAATCCACTTTTTAGCTTCATTAGCTTGTAGATTGAAGTTAAAAAGAAACCCAAAACTCACTGCAACAAGCAAGTAACTTTAACCCATAAGACTAATAAGAAAATGGCAGGTATGCAACCTGCCTCAAAGAAAGAGGATTTCATGCCCTCCTGCTCTAAAACAGACAATTTCACCTGTTGCAAAGCTTGTCTGAAGTCCATATATTTTTGAATTATCAAAATATGCCTTGGCATAAAAAGCTCAAGGTCTTTTTTTCCTTTTTTTTCTTAAAGTCATGTGCATCTGTAAAGGTTTTGCTTCTGCCCATTGGAACTGAAAGAACAGTATTCATAAATCATGTGCCAGTATTATTGTAATGGATTTTAGGCATGAATTGATTGTGTTTCCTTTTTTTAACCATTTTGAAGATTAGAGACATAAGCAGCAAATTTTTAACGATGATGCCATTAATAAAATATTGGCAATAAAAACTGAAGATTTAAAAATGGTTAGTAATAGGATAATAAGAACTTGAACGTTGTGGAGGATGGTCAAAAAGGAAGGAGATAGTGGAGCACAAAGCTCCTGCAGAAAATAATCTAAAGGAGCTGTAAAGAGTAGTTGTGCATGTTAAAGACAATATAAGGTCAAGAAGAAAAATGAAGAAACAAATCCATTTTAAAAGCACTTGATCAAATTAGATGTCTTTTATTATTACAAACTGCAAAGAACAGGTGAATTTTCCTGTAAATTAACAGCAGATATTACTTTTACTTAGGAATCCAACTCACTTCTCTTTCGCTAAGTATAAAAATAAAAAACTGTAGAATAATCTAAGAAAAGTAATTTGCAGTCATCCCGAAGATAAGGAGGAGGTGAGTAACAGGATGGATTTGTGAACAACAAACCATAGTAAGCAGGTCTGACTTCCCTCTCTGACAGGATAGCAGCTCCTCTGAATGAGGGGTAGGCAGTCGTATATTTTAATTTTAATAAGGCTTTTGAAAAATGTCTCAAATAACATTCTCATAAACTCTCTAGGGAAATGCAATCTAGGTCATACACTGGCAACATTAAAGGCTGTGTGCCAGACTGAATTTCCCCCTCCAAATGAGGTGATAAAGAACCTTGTGCGTTGTGAGAGGTCACATCTCACACAAGATGCTTCTTACTGGTAACATGTTGGCTCTGTGAACGATGGTGGCTTCCCATGTGCGTCCATCCCTCGCAGTGCTGCCCTCCTGGTGTCAGGGAAAGCACGGGGCCAGAGGCAGAGATGTAGGATGAGAGCGCTGTAACACGCCCTGGCTCGGGGAGGCTGAGCCCCGCCTGCGAGCCGGCTCTGTTAGCTCTCCTGAGGACAACTGCAAACGCTCCTGGAAACACAGGATTTATGGAATGCAGGCTCCTTTGAGCAGGGGCAGCTCTGCACCTGTCTTCTGGCCTTCCTCACACACAGGCAAAATTTATGCATAGGTTTTTGTGTGGCTGTAGATTTAGTGGTGGTTGAAAAATGTTCAAAAATCATCGTCAGCTTGATGGGGCTTTACAGAGGGGTCTTATACATATTTTGTTTCTGTTTTGGTGTCTTGCATGCTAGAATTGAATGTTAGAATGTAGTTATTAAAGAATCACAAGACAGAGAGGAGCTCCCATTTTGCACAAAAATGTGGTTGATTAGGCAATGAGACTCTACAGAAACCTTTTGCTGCTTGGTCCATAGCAAGTAGAACTGCTCAGCAATGGAAATGGAAAGAGTTGCATTTGGAGGCACTGCTGACAGCTTGAGAAACAACAGGTGATAATGAATCAGCACCAACAGCCAACTGCTCTTTCTCTGCTGAACTGTCAGAAGAGCAAAGCTTGGCCTAGAAATACAAGAATTAATTAGTGGATTTCAGGAATAGAAGATTGTTGATGTGCCACCTGGGCATATTCATGTCCCCTGAAGTCCATGGATAGTGCTGACATCATCACCAACAGAGAGCAGGAGAGCAGGACACAGTCAAGCAGAAAAGTAGGAGTGCCCTGGCTCTGTTTCACAGTTTGTTTTGGAGGTAGATAAGGAGCAAGTTCTCTGCCTGGTGAACGACTCTGATCTGTTACTCATCAACTAAAGAAGCCAAAACAGAAATAAAACAAAGCAACTCACCACCTCCAAATGGAGTGTGGGTGCCAGCTCTGCTCAGCTTTTCGCTCCCAGTCAGCCTGTCAGCCCGCACATCCTGACAGTCACTACTGCTGTATGGGGGCAAGAGGATCAAAGGAAAACACACTGAGAACCACACAGATAAAGTCTTCTGGAGTCCTCAACTCCAAGCGCTTCCTATCTGTGAGAACAAGAACAAAATCTTTATGGGAAGTTGAAAAATACTTCTGTGACACTAAGAAGGTTTTCTTCTGTTAACACACCTTTGTTCAGTGACTTGCAAACCATGTCTCATCCTGCACAGCTTTAGGTGCTGCTCTGTAAATTCTGAGTGTAGTCATCTTAAGGTCCTGTGTCATCATTAGAAAGTTCCTTTCAGAGCAAGTAACTTTTCAGGGCTCAGCTTCCTAAAATCTGGGCTGCCTGTGGACGTAGCTCTGTGTCTGGCTTGGAGTCCCTCTGTGGCTGGAGCTGATGCAATCTCAGTCAGAGATGACAGGTTAGGGAACCTCTGGCACAAAAGGCTTCCAGCTGATCTCCACACAAAAGCAGCAGCTGTGTTTCCCCTCAAGCCCTTCCTGTCCCAGAGGAACAGCAATGAACAGGTGTGAAGGGATCATAACTAACAGGCATCATGAGTGGAATGTTCTCAGCTCTGGCTATTCTGTGCCATTAGATAAACTTCTGTCCAGCACAAGAATGAAAAACTCTGTTTTGCATGATTGGAGTGTGGTGCTTCATAGAGTACCTTTTGCTTCACTGACCTGAACAGAGAATTGTTCACGAGCAGCAAACACAATGGCTCAAAATGTATCCCAGCTAGCACATGGGAGATGTTGACTGGTCATCTTGGAGGACTATCTGTAATTTTTATTATTTTTTTTTTACATTCTGACTATCAAGCATACACACACTCTCCTCGACCAACTTTCTGAGGCCTTCCTTCCTAGTGATAATTTCTCAGTCACTGTTGAGATCATTAACAACAATGAACAGTGAAACAGAAATACTGGAGCTTGATAATCATTATTACTCTGAACTCTGTTTATTTTTTTCCTGGCTTCTCTGTAGAATTAGTCTAAGTGGTGGCATACAAGAGACAATTTTAGTAAATTGCAGCAAAGCAATTAGAGAACGAGTTTAGTTTACAAGCAGACATTTTTACTGCTATTTTCTGGGCTGCTTCATACCAAATAAAATGCTTGGTTTCTTAATTATAAGTAAAAAGAAAAAGATTGAAGAAACTAATGACCAAACCAAAACATTTTTCACATTTGATCATTTAAATACAGAGACAAATTAAATTCCTCTCAGATTACAAAAATTGCATTAAACCTGCTGTTACTTATGGTAGCTCTTAGTTTCATAAATGTTATATCTTTAAAAATAAAGTTCAATAAAGTGGCTTAAGGTCTGTTACAAGACAGTTTAAACAGCAGAGCTCCCACTGGGCATGGCAAAGTGTGCAGGGATGTGAACCAGCTTTTGGAGGAAGTTGGACTGCATTGATTTGTTGAGCTCTGAACGTAAGGATGAGCTGAATGCAGTTCATGGAAGCAGTAAGAGTTTACAGATGCTTTTACTTTGAATGGCTTGGTGGAGTGTGCTTAGGATCACACAGAACAAGTAAGGAGCTCTGGAGTTAAGGGGACTCAGGTGTCCACTGGAATTCCAAATTCCCTCTGCTGAATATGGGCAACTGTCTTGGAAGCAAGGGCTTTCTCATGCTTTTATTGCATGTTCCAGACCTTTCTTGATCCAATAAAGATGGGATCCTGTGCAATCTGCTCTAGGTGGACCTCTGCAGGGCTGTTGGGCCACAGGATCTCCAGAGGGCCCTTCCAAGCCCAGCTGCTCTGGGATCCTGATGTGTGAGAGGGCCTGTCCTGCCTAGCACAGCCAGCCACAGAGCAAGGAAGGACTCAGCCAAGAAAGGCCAACATTTCTTTAACTCACCAGACGTAAAAGCATGACGAATGGACAAAAGCTGTGCAAAGTAAAATAAACCTTTAGCAGAAGATCCCAGAGGTGAAGGGAATATAGTTAGCCTTTACTAAATCTTGATTAAACAACCTTGGGCTGAACAAGACAAAATGTGGAAGTGTAGTGGTGTTATCCAGTTTATTGACATACTTGTCTACAAATATCTTGACTAGCATGGGTAGTTGTAATGACTTAAATATTAAAAATGCTAACAAAAAATTACTACAAGACACACACAATTAACTCACTTTTTAAAAATGTTGATAAAGGGACAGGAGTCAGCAAGACTGCTGTCTATACAGGACATTAAAAGATAGCTATTCTGACTTTTTGCCCAGCACATTAGGGTCTCAGATGATGCAAATTATAGTTCTGTGCTTCCCTCCAAAGGTCTGTAGGCAATAAGATTTCTCCTTCCAAATGTTAATTTTTTTTTCTTTAAAGAATGTGTGTACATGATTAAACCAAGCTCGCCCTTCTACCTAGTTTTCAGAGAAGAACCATCTTTCTATTGGTGTATTACAGGAATGAAGCTCCCTCCCCCTTCACAGAAGATGGCACAATTCAGAAGTTGTTTCAGAACATACTCAGTTTAATTACAGGATCAGTGAACACAGCAACGTTTTCTTGGCAACAGGTAGAAAAGCTGGCAGTTAATCAGTTTCTCTGGAGCTGTTTCTTGGCATTAAATTGCTGCACTAGAAACTTGGATTTCATTTCTTACTTTGTTTTTCTGTTCCCCTGCTTCATTTCCTCTTTATCAGTTTTTTTTCTAGTGGTACATAAAAATAACATGCTGCATTCTTTGTTCTGAAGAAAGAATTAACTCAGTTGCTTTTTGAAATTCATAAACAGTGGTGGGATGTGGTGAGAATCCAATGCATATACATGTGCATTTTCTGATAATAAGGCAGCTAAATGAAGATCATGCACAGCTTAGAGAAGTGTTGAATGTCAAACTGATATAATTGCTGAACTTATGCATTAAAATATACTACATGCAGAAGAAAAAATCAGTTTGGTTTATAATATAAAACTACTGGTACATCAGGCAGGAGAAAACCCTGAGGGCAGAAAGAGAGAGAAGAGGCACCAACAGCATTTGTGACTTATGTCGGTGTTTAGTCACTGCACCTTACTGCCTTACTGAGTGCATTTCTATTGCTCACTGCATACACTAAGTTGAATTTAATACCTGGAAGTAGATATGACATAATAAGAGCAGTATTTTCAGAGAAAATATAGTGTTCTCCTTCCCTTGTCCCTTTGAGAGACTTAACAAAACAAACAAAAGAAGTAACTGCTGATTGAAGAGAAAGATGATGTATCTTCTCTTCACAGAAGAGCATATAATTTTCCAAATTTTGCAATTCAGATTGCTAGGCTTTTTACACTTTAAAATAGTCATATATAGAGAATATGAAGAATTAATTAACAATCTGCACTGGATCCATGATGGAGTTCTCTGGGCAAAGGTGAGCCATAATGAATGATATGCTTAATAGTAACTGATAGAACTTGTAGGAAATTATTTGCATACCTGTCTAGCATTCAAAATCATCTCACTTTTGCTATATTCTTACCTTTATTCTTGTCATCATTGCATTTAATGCTATCTGAAGAGAGTATTAATAACAATTTACATTTCATAAATAAAAAGTTGTATTTTTGCTCAGATACATTTTTGTGTTTGTACACCATATGGAAGATACAAACAGACAGATTCTTCTTAGGAGCATGCCATGCCTGTACTCTGGCCTTCCAATTTTAGCTCATTTTTGTAACTCTACTCAAGCTCATTTCATCCAAAGAAAAACCAGCATTGGAAATAGTTTGTTTTCTGCCATCTTTTCTGCTTATTTATGCCATTGCCCAACAGTGATTGAATGTGGCTCCCATTACTAGTCCACATCATGTGCATTATCACTCCTGGTCCCAGGTTCTCATTCTACAGTTTCTATGGTAGGATTGGAAGGACTACCCAGATAAGGTAACTTTTTTGAAGTGTTTTTTTGTCTTAGGCCCCAGTGCTGAAGTAAAATATTTAAATTCTTATTTTGAGGTCTGCAAATCAGAACGTAGGAGAATGCTTTTTTAGGTGAGGATGTTATGCTGTGTTTTGTTGAACGTAGAGCTTGAGATTGGCTGGTTTTCTTACATGAATTGTGAAACAGGCTGAAAAGCAGGTTTGTACCCTTTTATAAAAACAAAACTAAGTGTCTTTGGAGGTAGTGAGGAACAGGGCAAAAACAGTTACCAGTAGAACAGCATAGCTTCTGGAGAGCTTTAAACTTCTCCTCTAGACACTCATCACAGCAGTAGCCTAAAATTCTAGTTTAAAGTTTTGCATGGTTTTATGAAGCATTTATAAGACTTTGCAGTGTTTTTCAGCAAGTCTGGAAAGAATACATTAGAGTTTTTTCCAAAAGTGTTGATTATCTATGTGTAACTCTCACTGAAGTGGCTTGAGCTTATCTCTAACAAGTAATGTTTTTAAGGCTGGGATGGCACAGCTCTCTACCCCTACATGCCAGATTTTCTGCACAATTTCTGTATGCTGTACTCTCTCAGAAAAACATTAACAGAACTAGAGAATGGATCTTTTTCTGCTGCTCTTAGTAGTATTCTTCTCAAATTTGTCAGCTTTGGATGTTGAACAATATTGAATAATATTAAAGATGTGGCTTGTATTTGCTCTTTTCATCTTGTTTCTCCTTTTCCTCTTGACTGCATTCTTATATTGCAGTTTATATAATGATGAATACAAGAGCAATGCCTGGTGGTTTTGACTCACTTTGGATGATAAATATGAGAGTAACCACTAGTGATTTTGACTCACTTCTGATTTCCTCTCAGAGCTTTTTGCTTTTATTTTCAGGCTTAATCACTGTTATTATAAAAGTATTTGTTGTCTCCACAAAAGTTCCCAAATGATTTTCACTTGGATTTGGGTGTGTTCTGTTATTCAGATATATGTAATAGACCCAAATATACATATTGTAAATTAATTGCCAGTTAAGTACAAAACTTCATTTTTCCAAATGTAAAATATACTTTTATCCTGTCATGCTGTGCCACACTTAAAATACTGTTTGAGGAATTTGCTCAGTCTTTTTTTAGATGTGCCAATCCAGGTAAAAATATGGAAATATTTTTTTGTAGCTAAACTCAATGAGTTAATAATTACTCATTATTGTTTTACTTTTGCTAGATTCAGTATCTAAATTTGGGACATGAATATAAAATCTTTCCTGAAGTGCCTGGGGCCTTCACATTTCCAGGTTTTAAGTCCTTAGAAGAGTTCACACTTATGTCAGCAATTTTCAGTTCTCTGAATCTGGAATTAATATTTTGTTTCCACTTTCAAGTGTTAAGAAACAGTTTCTTTTTTTCTTTTTAAGGTCTTCATCTCATGCATTTCTACTAGAATCCTTATTTAATCATATGGCATTTACTATGACTTTTCAGTAGTGTGTATATTTTTGTTGCAGAGGTTGTAAGTTTGCAGAGTAGAGGTTTACTATTAGTCTGGTTCTCTTACAATTTTCTGATATTAAATATGAGAAAAAAAGCTTTTTCTAGACTGAAATAGTGTACATTGATAGCATACTTTAGATCCATGTAGTGTAGAAAGCAAGGAAATTGGTTTCCAGTTTTTCACATTGATAATTTTCAGTCTGATTTTATATTTTTCTTTATAATATGTTGTTTATATAATCTTTATAATATGTTGTTTTCTACTAACCAAATTGTATTATGGCCATTTACCATATCGAGCCACATTAGAGTGAGGAATAGAGGACAGAAAGGAAAAGTAAGAATAAACAACTTATAGCCTTAATAATTCTTAATCAGCTACTGCTTTTGATACTTGAAACATGGTGATAATTAATGTGGAAAGCTCTGGAAGCCTTAGTAAGCTCGCCTGATCATCTGAAGAATGCCGGTACTTATTAGGGAAAGTTCATGATTCATACACAAGGACTAAGCCAAGAGAATCTTGTGACCTAAGCAGCCTGGCTCTCCAGTGGTAGAAATGGGATTTTCTTATCTTACACAAAATAATAATGGAGACAGAGGGCAGGGATGGACCAGACAGTGTACCTTTGATTTGTGAGTGAGCAACACTCGGTGTGTAGGGAATTGCTGTCATGGCAAATTGTTGGTTAAACTACAGTGCATGAAGTGCTCCACAGGGATGAATCAGAGCGTTCCTGGGGAACAGTAAAGATGAGAACTGTAACATGAAATGGGAGGGGTTTTTATTTTCAATGTCTGAGTTATTCCTAAGAAATTTTTAGTCATTTGCCTGATATTCTGGCAATGGCTCTTCCCAATCATTGCCCCAACCACACGAACTCGTGCCTCGGTACAGTGGGGAGGCAGCGCTCAGAGACTGGGTGCAAGACCTGGAGTGATGACATGAAACCAAATCCTCTTTCTAAGAGTAAACATTGACTTGACAGAGCCAGCCAGCCTCAATTTCCACAACTGAGTTAATAATTTAACTTTTGATTTGTATGTTTGGAAACTTGCAAAAAAGACCTTTGAAATCTGAACAGTAACGGATGTGCTGTGTAAGGGAGCACTATGAACCAGCTCCCTGGGACAGCCACAGAAACACACACTCATCCCTTTGCAGGGCTCATTGACATAAATTATCTGGGTTATATTTAGAAGCCTTCACACCTCTGTCCTTCTCTCTTCTTCCTTCCTTTAGTGTTCTATCTTACCATGCTTCACAACTTGGAAGGCAAAATGAGAATACAAAAGCTGTAACCATCATTGCTTTTTAACTGGAATCTGCATTAACAAGCATGAGAGGAGTATAACACTACTGGTTTGGTGTGACTCCTGTCTTTTCATATTGCTTCCATTTCCTTTTAGAATGGATGAATATCAGCAGGCAAAAATGTAATCATTGTATATAACTGACGGTCCTGTTGGCTTCTGGAAAAGCCATGCCACCAAATTCCTCAGCCTTGGCAATGTAGAAATCCCTGGCAGGCGCTGAGGGAAGTCTGTGGGAACTGCACAGGTGGGGTCACAGCAAACTCCTTTCTGTGCCATCCTTGGAATCACACTGATCAGTTGCAAAATCTCAAATCCATGTTTATTCATACTTTCCTTTGCCATCCCAGTGAGATGCAGTGGAAATAAAACAAATTATACAATGAAAAAATATAATCCATAGCAGTAGGCACAGTAAATTCCATTACTACTATAAATTATATCTTGCTATTATTAGTCAAGATGCCTCATTTATCAGCATTTTTTCCTGTAATCAGTGTCTGTAAGAGAGGGTATCTGCCCCACAGAATTGTGGGCCCTAGAACATTTGTGAGGATTATCTAGTCTTTTAAAAATCCATAGTTTGTATTGAAAAGATATTTGATGTTTTATTCTCATATCAAAGTTATATTCAGTGTGAACATCTAAAACTCATACACATAATCCTGTCATTTGTATGGACATGAATTACCTCAGTTTTCAACACAACTTTGAGTAACAGAAAACAGTATTTTCCCCATAAGAAAAGCAAAGAGCAAAACAAGGATTATGACAAAACTTAGATATTTTAATTTGCCCATAAAAATTGTAAAATATTAGCAAAATACATTTCTTTTCTGCTGAGTTAAAAGAATGAAAGCTCCTCAGTTCTACATGGCATCGTATCCAGGCAGCCCGATTCCTCTGTGGAGTTCCATCAATTGAATTATGTTCAATGCAGATCACAGATCTACTTGCAAAAGCACAGTTTGCACAGGGAAGAATAATACATTTATACATCATAAATAAAAACTACTTCTACAATGTTTTATAGACTTAGGATTTAGATTTTGGAGCCGCAGCCGCCTCCATACTTACAGCGAGGCTTTGGCTCTGCGTAGTGAATACCACCCATGGATATGGAAACCACTGAACATGAGCTTACAAATTAGGAATAATGCCAAGTAATATTAAACTATTTTAATATTAGGTGTAAAGAACAGAATTATAAAAATAATCACAATAGTCTATCACCTGAAACAGGAAAACAGTTTACTCAGCTTTATTTGAAGTAACTATAATTTATATTCCTGCTGTGATGTGGACTGTGTGTGCTCTGACACAAGAGTTCTCACAGTAGAAGACTGACCAAAAGACAAACACGAATATTGACAAGAGCTCTATAAAAATGCAATAAAAGTCAAGTTTATAGCTTCAAAGAGAAATCAAATTTATCAATGGTAAAGTTCCACAAGCAAGTAAAATTGGTTTTCTTTCCAAAAATAAAGTGAAATGAAGGCATAATGTAACATTTACATATCCAAAAATACATAAATGTAGTACTTTTCATTTATTTTAACATTCAGGTTCAATACTCAGGATTTAATATCAGAAGATGTGAAGTTCAACATATGTTACTGTAATAGACCCATGTGTGTTTTCAATTATCTACATACAGTCAGCACAAATCATATTTTCAAATAATAGATTATTTTACTTCTGATTTTGCATGCCTCAGTTTTGAAATGTATTTTTAAATATTTTGAACATTCCCAGCAGCCTGATGAGAGCTGCAACTGCCCCAGGAGCAGAGTCTTTTTACACTCCAGGGGAAAAGAGAGTAAACGCTTCAGAGGGACTGGGGAAGGGGAAGAGAGAAGTACAGTGGAAGATGATTTTGGCCAAATGTTTCTTTTACAAACATAATATTCTTCCAAATGGTTTGTCAGTAGAACATGAAATCCATTGGTATAAACCCCTAAAAGTTATACATCAGAATAGTTACCTTACTCATTTATTCTCTGCCTCTATGAGTGATGCCACTATCCATAACTCAAAATTATAAAGGACTTCTTCATAGTAGGAAGTGGGCTGAACAACTCGGTTTTATAAATACCTGGAAAATTGAGATTATTATAAAAACAATGCTGCATTTTGCTGAGTCTTAACTGGCAATATTTATTTTGATAACCTTTAAAAATTTTATGTAAGTAACTGAAACTCAGTCTTTATCAACATTGGAGGAATGTGGTGAATGGACTCTGTAAATTCCACCAGTGCCCTTAAATTCCACCAGCAAAGTGGGGATCCAGAGTGCTCTGCAGCAAACGTGTACCAGAGGACAGCTCTGCCATGGGTTTCTCAGTCAGCACTACATTCCCAGTCTCCTTTTTGCCTCATGCCAGAGCCCTGGGTGGCTGAAGGGACAGCCAGATTTGCAGATCTACAGATGCACAGCTGTGTGAACTTCCCTTGCACAGAACACCCTCACCAGGGTGGCAACCCCTGTGACAGCCAAGGGGCTGCTTAATGTAGAATTAATCTTATGGTTAATTTGCTGTGCCCTCTCCTCATAAACCAACAGGAATATTCCAGAGGAATGAGGACAAAGAAATTGCCACTAGTAATATCTAGAAGGTCATCATCCTTATTTATTCAATGTGTTAATCCAGCTCTCAGAGTCTGTTCCAGCGAGAATCTCCCCTGGGACAGGCACCAGCCATTTTTATCAAGCAGCATTTACAGTCTCCAGTGTTTAATCACTCTGCATTTAATAAGAGAGGGAACTTCCTTGTTTAGCACAGTTGTACGATTTGGGATTTGTGTTTTATGAATATAGCAGAAACTTTTCATTTTGGTTGATAATTTGGCATGTAAATGTGAGCATGGACAATTCCTTAATTTCCGTACTAGTTTCTCACACTTTCAACTTACTAATGCTCCAGATTCCACTTGAATTGTGGCCAAAGTCTCTCAAGTTTCACATTATTACCTGTCACTAGTACATTTGCTGTGTTGAAATGAAACCAAAATCAGCTCAGGCATATTGAATGTGTTAAAGGGAATTTGGTCTGGGGTTCCAGTTGATTTAAAAGCAAAATATATTCTAAATCAAGACTCTTTTCCATAGATTGAGATTTAGTTTTGGGTAATTCACACTGACCTATATAACACTCATAATTTACAAAAGTGATTTTTAAGCTAAAATACAAAAACATGGACTCAGAATAAAATATTCTGTCAAAAGAACATTTTGCTGTGTTCCATTGGAAACAAAATGGGCTCTTACAAATGTATATGTCTGAAGATATGCTAAACTTATGGTTGTGCAGATCAGTTCCTGATTTCAAAAGGGGTCTATGCCTTGTAGAGATGTCAGGTTATAGAGGTACTTATTTCTGCAGTCTTTGATTTTCAGTAGGGCTTCTCTAAATAAGGAAATTCAATAGTTTCATTATAACCTTATACTGCAGGGATTTTTATAACACAGTGTTTAATGTGCAGTCTTGTACTCTATGAATTTTGTCAATTACTGCCGGTAATTTGAAGTAGACAATTCCTAAGTAAAACTGTTTTGTCACTGAGACTTTATCTTTGATCATGTTACTTCTTTGGGAGTCAAATGTCTAGTTGCTTTCTTTTTTATGTGATATTAGCCCTGTCTAGTACAATTTATAATTGTTTTTATAGGTGGAAATTATTTCTGCATGAGAAATGCATGACTTTTTTATATAGTCATGATTAATTTTATTTTGTCATTTAGAGTATCTGTAGGTTGCAAGAATAGACTTTCTAAAGTGGTGTCATAAAGTGAATAGGTGGCTGCAATGAGACAATATTAGAGTCATCCTTGTTCCAGTAGTTCCTCTAATCTTGTATGTAAGAAAAATAATGGTCTGGCTTTTTGTTTCTTAATCCTCTAAGAAATATAGTGAATTTAAGGATAATTAATCCCTCCTTACTTTGGGTGTCTAAAACTTAGGTCCCCTGTTGAACAACATGACTGAGGAGTCCCCTGTTATCAGTGAAGAGAAATGGGTGCTGTCAAAGGGTTATCCATCCTCTCGCAGGATAAGCATCGAAGAGAGTTAAGGCTCAAAGAGGAATTTGATGAGTTTTGAAAGATTGAACACTGAATCTGGATTTATTCTACAAAATCAAACCATCATCTTTAGGGGGGTTATGCTGTTAAGTCACTCTATAGCCATTAAAAGGTGGATTTTATAGAAAAAGGGTATTTCCTTCATGTCTGCCAAAGCAAACCATACCTGTGTGCAGATAGATAGATAAAAATAGGTAATGGTTAGGTATTACCTATATCTGAAATGTTTGTTCATTATTTTAATCACTCAAATTCAGCTAAGAACAATCAATATGGCTGTAAACCTGAAAATTAAGTAGAAATAGATATGGCACCTATAGGAGTACAGATAATGTACTTCCCGTATTATCAGAAATTGCTTAATAAAGATTTATTAAATTTGTAAATTGTTTTACTTCAGTAAGAATTAAATTAGTTATGCTCCATAGGAATTCTTTCTAATACTCTACTCAGTTTATCCTTTTCTGTACATAACTTTTCATTCAGCTCTGTAGTATTTTTTTTCCATAGAAGAGAACTATATTCTCTCTCCATTCATCTTTACATTCCATTTGCTGCTTTACTAGGATTAACAAAGCGTTCCAAGTATTTTAACAGGAAAGTAATACATTCACAAAAATTCTCATTAAACTCTTTATCTTCAAGTTACAAAAGACTGCACTTTCAATGATTAAAAACTGCATACTGAAGCAGCACATACTTAGAGAGTTATTCTGATAGTACTTTTGTTGCATAGATTTGGGCAGATCCCTTTCTTTGCTACCACATTCTTGTGTCTTGGAGCTCTTTTACTATGGTAATAAAGACAGAATTCTTACTCAGGGATATTATATGTGGCTATCAATGCCCAACTAACACATCTCTTGTGTTACTAAAACAATTTCAATGTGGAAAAGTTCAGTTTTCAATGTAGAGGATCAAATTATATTTGGGGCTGTACGAGGCGAGTAAGGTTACAAGCACAACTAAACAGCACCTTTCCAACAAAGGTTTATTGCCTTGCAAGATTTATACCTGTTCCATGAAATTTGTGAGGATTCTTAATTCATACTATATATTTTTTAAAATTTGGGAGGGAACCCTGTGTAACTCCTTTCAGTACAGACATACATGCTGTAAAGAGCAGACTTGGAGCAGAGATAAACACTGGGGCTCACCGAGATGAATTCCTGGTGTGGTACTCCTGGCACGCCACGTCTGAGCATTGCTTCAGAGCAGTTCCTCCACCTCCAGATAAACAGAATTTCACAGAAAACATCCTGAAATGAGGTGTTTCAGACTCAGGGTATGCTCCCAATATGCATCCTCCAAAACCCCAAAATCCTGCTGGCCAGTTGTTTTAAATGAAGGGGTCCTTGAAGTGGCAGTGTAGATTACTTCTGCAGTGTGGATAGAAGAGGGACGACTTCTCAAAGGTGAAATGTCACATGCTCAGATCTTAATTTTGATCTAGTCTCAAGCTCCTATTAATTTAATTGTGCAGTCAGGCCTATGGTGCTGCAGCTTCTCATACATTTCGGGCTATCATTGTATTGACTAAATACAAATACTGTTTATTGCTTTGGGAGAGACACACGTTGCAAATTAAATCAGCTGTTAGAACAACATGAATATTCTCTGTGTGTAAAGAAGGTTGGATATTCTCAGAGAACTCAGACATTAACAACTGCACTTCTTAATTGTTGTTATTCTCCATGCACTTCATTTCTCCATGAATTTGTGATGCATTATGAATGCACACCATTGTTTGCTTCTGTCTGCATGTGCTTTCTTCTGCTTGCCTCCCCAACAGGTTGCCAATGCTTTGTTTCTCAAAAATTAACTTTCTGAAAAGTTTTGTAAAGTGCTGGGGTGGCAGGCATGTGAAAAGTGACAGGAATTTGAAGTCAAAATTTGAAATGTTCATCCATTGCAAAGAAAATAACTGTCATGCTAATTATGCAAATATATGGATCATTAGGAATCATTTGGACACTAAATACAACTTGTAGTATTCAATACCGCACATCTTGCAATACTCAAGACGAGGCCCTGTGCTATGAAATTTTGCAAATTCTGATGTGATATAACTTGGCATTATGCAAATCCCGACAGGTATTTTGCTGTTGTTTTTTGTCTTTTCTGTTAGTCTGGAAGAACACAAAAAACAAAAGGAAAAACTGGCTAGAGAAGAAGAATTATGCATTTGACTGCATATAAATTAATTAATGAAAACAATGTTTATATGTATTTATACATTTACAGATAAAATAGTTCTGTTTTTTTCTTCATCCGTGCATTTAATTTAATAATTTTAAAAGATGCAGATGGAATAGCAACAGTTATATAATTTCCATCTTGCCAACAAGTTTCTTGCAAGAGTGTTCTGACAAACAGTCATTTCAGTCAGTGAGTTGTTCTTCTCCCCCTCACCACGTTTCTGTGGTCACTGTCACCAGTGGAGATCACCAGCTCACTATTACTGCCTGAACTGGGGGGTATTGTATAAACTGTAGATCCAATGACAAAGAGAAAATGAGACAACAGCATGTTGCCTTCCATGCATTAAATTCAATACTTACATAACCTTTCAGAATTATATCAAATGTTAAATGGAGGCAAATACAACACTGGTTTAGCTTTTCTTTTAATTTTAAATCCTTATTTCTGAATATTTTCCTATTTGTTCTGCATTAGTAATGAATTTAAATTCCTGTGTAAAAAGACTTGGACTGCACAATTTAGGTTTGATAAGACCAGTGAACTGGTCCTGTGGCTTGATTATTTTAAATCTGAAATTTGTTTTAAAATAAAACATAATCACTACAAACCATGTCAGCATTTGGAAGAGGGTATATAAATTCTTAGGTAAGATAAAGATTTTAACACACATTCATTAACTACATTATTTTCAGAAAATGTTAACTTACTTTTAAATAAATCCTGCATTCAAACATTACATATTGGCCAAGTTCATATATTATATTCATATGTTATCAGCTGATCTGGGACATTTCTGCTTTGCTTCTGCATTCCCACAGGTTACTGTGCATGACTTCCCTTGATCCAGAGCTAAAAGGCCAGTGGACTGATGCTCCGTCAGCATCCTGCTTTCTTCATGCCCCAGTCAAGGTACAGTAGTTTCATAATGTCTTACCTGCTGATTACCACAATATAGATTGTAAAAAACCACATTATCTGCTGGTTATCACAATATACCAGACACTGGAGGAATTCCTTTGCACTGCAAGAAGCTTTTGACCTCACAAAAGACTTCAGTTGAAATGCACACCTTATAGGCCATCTTGCCAGACTGCTCACATTCTGAATCTTTTAGAGCTGCTCTTCTCCTCAGCTGCTTAACAGTGGAACTGCCTCCTGCATCAGGACACCTTTCAGGCCACATCCCACACCTGAATTGACATGGACATGTCAGTGTCTGCTCTGTTGCTTAAGTTTTAATATCCTAGATTTGAGAATCAGAAGAAACCAGGATAAGCAATTAAATAAATGAATTGAATAAAAAACTGATTGAAAAATAATTTATTAAATTAGTGAACTTATTTAATTAATTGAAAATATCTAGCATGCCAATAGCAATACTTCTGTGTTATTAGTCTGAGAGCAGTTCAATTAAAAAAATAATAACCTCGAGTTGACTAATCTTAATATGGTGAATAAATATGCTACCAAGAAAATTGTTTGTATTTTCAAGGCACTCAAGCATCTGCACACAACCAGTTTCTGCCTTGCAGCAGAATGTTATTTGGTGTCTGAGAACACAGAGGAAAAAAACTCCTTGCTCTTTCTCCTTGAAAACAGACATGAGTGTGTTTACTTTCATCAAATATCCACATGTGTGACACTCTCATGAGCAATCAGTTGCAGTAAAAGTTTTTTATTCTTTTCCATAAACATCCTGCACAAGCATCTCCTGTGTCTGTGCCCTCAATAAAGGAGGAAGGAAGTCCTGAAAGACTGTCTGTGTATTCAGTTGTGAGCTCCCACTGGGAAGCCATGGCAAAGGACACAATTCTTATACAAATGGGCAAAGGTATCTACATTCCACAGCACCAAGCAACCATCAAATCCAGAAGAAATTCCTAGTCCTCCTCCTTCCCCTACTTCAGGCATCTGGGAATCATTGAAGTCTTGCGAGTAACTGAAAATATTAGCTCTCTGGTCACTGAACACATCTTGCTTAAGTATACATTTCATCTACCCATCCTAATTTTCTTGTCCATTTTACCCCATATTGTGAGACAGGATATTAAAATAAGTTCTTATTTCTTTGACAGAGTGTAACAACATTTTCCAGACAAAATGTGTCTCAATTTTCTCCAAAGTGTATTATTGTTATTTCTCTAGAGCCATAAAAATTGGCATACCACAAATATCAGTGGTGCTTAAAAGCCTGTCCTAGTGGGGGAAAGAGCCTATGAAATAGTATGGTTATTCTTGCAAGAAAAGGAAAAAAAATGAAAACTTTCCTAAAATAATTGTTCAATACAATAAATGATACAAAAAAAGTCATTACAGTGCAGGATATAAGTCTCTTCCTACAACCTAGGAAAATCTTTTTCCTTATGTTTTTATCATCTGTGATTAATATACCACATCCAGGTTTTACCAGTAAACCCTGATACTACATCACTGCCTTATCTTTGTGTCTCCTTGTTTATATTATGCTGCATAGCCTTACAAAAAGGAAACTAAACGTGACATTTGGGATGTATGGCAGGATTTTTAATATTTGCTTTGGCAGCTCTTAGTACAAAACAGATTTGGTGACAATATCAAGAGTCAAACTCTATCAATATGTTGTAAGGCACACAGGCCAACGTCAAAAAACTAATCAGGCAAAAATTTAATCAGGCAAGTGCTAAATAAAAGTCTATAGCAGAACCTATCATAGCACCTATCTTGTACCATACCTAAATACACTGTATTTAGTTTTCAATTACTACAACAGGCAAAACCATGGAAATAAGATCCCAACATTTCCAGCTAATGTGAAAAGACCCCCATTTTTAATACAACTAAGTCACTAAAACAAATTCTGCCTGTTGTGCCATGACTTTATCATAGTTGCTGATCAGTGTAGAATTTAGATTTGTTGTATCTGGACTGCCTGGAAATACAGAACCACAACACAGTTGGTGCAGGGGGGGACAAAGGAGGCAGGTACATTGAGGAATTTACAACAATCAGAAAGAATAATTATCTACAGCACTGAAAGCTCCAGTCACTAAGAACAGAAAACCTTTTTCCTGCAGAACAGTTTTGGGCATTGACTAGTTATTTTTCTTTTTTTCAGCAGCACATCAAAACTTTCCACCACATTTCTATCTGGTTCCAATAAACTAATAAACTCCCAATACAAGTCTTGGTACCGCTTATCAACTTGTCATGCATGGCAGTGTTTGTCAACTTGCAACAAGAGCAGGGTTATCTCTTTGCTGCACTCAAAGCAAGCAGCAGAACTGAAAGTTCCTGTAAGAAGAGTTGGCAAGTGGCCTGCAGTCCAGAGACTTTGGTTTACTCAGTTTGATTGTTTGTTCCCGTGCCTTTTCTCAGCCTAAGTTTTTCTATATTCTAGGATTGGTAATGATTATCTACAGACTAAAAAATGTTCCACAATAAGGTAGAGCACCTTAAAATTATTATTACTCCCTATCTCCCCAATAAGTTAAAAACTCTGTGTTTCTGCTGTAACACTGCTGTGTGCTGGTGCATTAGCACAAAATGCTTAAGTGTTTTTAAGTGTTCTGTATGTAGAATGGGAAAATGCATTTTCCTGTTCTCTGTGAATAAGGGAGAATATATCCCTGGGATACAGAATAATGTCAATACCACCCAGTATTATGCTTCATTAGCAATGTTTTCATTTGTTTGGGGTTTTTTGCAATGAGATAAACTTGCTACTAGAGGTACTGTAACATACTGTGCAGATCTGCTGTTCAAGTGCACTGCTCTGCTCGTGTGAATTCCTGGTACAATCAGTCAAAACTGTCCTTAAAGTTTGTCTGCTTTGCCTGCCAACCACAGCTGCAGGCAGTCTTGCAATCCCATTATTCACAACGGCAAAGGCAATTCCTTAGGGAGTCAGGTGAGATGACACTCCCGATCCCTTTGCTGCCTTACGGGTGACACCTGAGCAAAAGCCACCAGCCCCGGAGCCAGCAGTGCCAGAGGTGAGGTGAGGTGAGGTGAGGTGAGGTGGGCAGTGCCGCTGCAGCACAAAGGACAGAGGGGCCGCTGTGCCCTAGGGGGCTCCGGGCACGGCCCCATGCCCACGCCCAGCCCTATCCCCGTCCCCCTCCCGTCCCCGTCCCCGTCCCCGTCCCCGTCCCCATCCCCGCCGCGGGGACAGCCCGCCCAGCCCCGCCGTGCCAGCCCATGCCCAGCCCGCTGAAGGCTGGTGCGGTTTTCCCACACCCGCTGCGCGGTGTTTGCGGGACGGGCGTTATCAGCGAAGGGCAGCTGTGGGCCAGCCTTTGCCTCCTGTTTTTGGGTGGGTTTGTCCGCCTTCTTGGAATTTGCTGTTTGTTAACTGGATAATCTGGCCAGGAGGAGATAGGAAAGGAGCTGGTACCAAAAGATAGTGTGTCTTAAGCCAGAGCTGAGTGTGCCCGATGGAAACGCGTTGTGAAAGGAGGTGGGGGCCGTGCTGCTCCCTCCGACAGGTGAAGTGTGTGCAGTACCTCACCTGGCTCAGGTTCTACTCAGGGCAGTTTGCACCTTTCTGGGACTGGCCAGAGGGCAAACCAGGGCCCAGACCCTGAATCCAGAACCTCCTGATGCCACGTTCATCTCCTAGTGCTCAGACTGGAACCAGAACTCTGTAATTTTCGGTTCAGATACGTTGTAAGAAGGGGTTTGTTTCCTTTTTGGTTTTAGATACTCCCAGAGTTTTAAAAGAATAAAATTGTGAAATTCTGGTACAAGTTAGAATAAATTTGTAATATAAGATGTTTTATATGAATTATCAAGGTACTGAATCTAGATTATTTGACTATGAGCCCAGATTATATCACAAAGTCTATGTCTGATTCCAATACAATCTGGGGATCTTCTGGACTCACTCAGTTCTTACTGCCAGCTGCAGTCATGGGATGATTTTGTTATGGATTAGTTCAGCACTCCAGAAATGACTAGCACAGATTCCCTGGCTTTAGGTATGAATATCCTATTGCTTCCTCTGTATCAAAGTTCACCTGCTGCAATCTAGTTTGATCTTTATGCTCTTCTCACTATTGAGAACTCCAAAAGCCTCAGACAGCAGTCACAGCAAGGCTGTAGAGTTCCCTTTTAAAGGAATATGCAAAATGCAATTTGTCATTGGAAAAGGAAGGAAAATTTTAAAGTGTCTTTTTCTTAAAACAATACCCAGTAGTCAACAACAACAACAAAAAAGTGATTAAGAATTCAGTTTCTCAGTACATTATTTCTCAGGTAATATCACCTGTTAAGTCTAACTACTGAGCAAATTAATCTTCTCCAAATATTTCAGCTTGTATTTTAATTGCTTAAGTATAAAGTAGGTCATATTATCTATCTTGGTGAAAGCCTGATTATGAAATGTGTGATTTCTTTTAATGATCTTTATTAACTTACAATGATTCTTGGATGCACAGTGGCAAGTCTTCCTCCAGGTCTAATGAGATTATGTCAGCACTGTGCTTCGTAACTCACATTTGCACTTGTTGAAAATACAACCATAAAGATCCACGTCTGTGAAAGTCTTGGCACTGGTGATTTAAATATGGGAACAAAACTGTTTGCATACATTCAGAAGTTAAGGAAAAGAAAACAAACCCATTTACGCTTCTTTAATCAGCCACCAATGGCAACAAATTAATTCTGTATTCTAAATAACATTTGAGTAGTGTACATACAGTTAAGACAATGTTCAAAACTTGAGATAATAATGGGTTTATTCAATACACAAATGAGACTAGTTTCTCTTATTCAGCCTATTTAATAACTGCATGTCTTTTCTGCTACTTTTGTTTATCTATTAGGAGACACTTGGTAATCACAAGAATTTTATATATAATAAAACCCTAAACGCTCTTAATGCTCTTCCATTTTGTAAAAGAATCAAAGTATTCTCGTATTACTCATTTCTTGGCATGTAACAAATATCTAATATCTTTTCCACTGTGGAAATTCCACTTGAAAAATATTACCTATTTGCTACTGTTCTAACGTTCAGAGCCATTTGTCAGTTCATGTCTCTTGGCCCTATAATTAAAAGAAATCAAAACCTTTAAGAAGAGGATAATAAAAATCTTTGCTTTGTTCATATTTAAAAAACAACCAGAGGAAAAAAGTGATCTTTTACAAAATGTTTAATACTGAAAGCTACTCATAACCTATTCCCAAAGTGCTTTTAGCTTCAGTGGACAGTTTTACAGATGAGTTTTGCAGTCCTTCCTCTGGGGCTGTATCAGATCCAGAGGCTTTTGTGACACGCTATTTCAAACCAAAACGATTTAAATACTGAAAATAAACAATTTTAAGTAAGTATTTGAATTCAAAAGTTTAAGTACACATCTCAAGCCATATGCTCGGCTCTCATTTTCTAGTGCTTATTTTTCAGTGAAAAATGTGTAAAAAAAAGACACTTGCAAGTCAGGTGATTCCTACTAGATATAAAAGGGACTGGAATATAGTGTTATTTGTTTTGATTCTTGTCCTTGAATTTAATATCAGGATTTCTAGGTCTAAGCATATATTTTTCTTCATAGTAATGTCATATGATAAATATATTTTTACTTATTTGCAGATCACATGTTCAGAAGGAATCCGACTTTTGTTCCAGCCTGTATGTATATAAGCAGGTTTGTATGCAAGAATCAGCTGCTGAAGCCTACAAATTACACAGGCAAGAAATTTCATGAAAGATTGCTTACATTAGGAAAAAAATTAATTCTGATATCCTTGAAAGATTACAGGTAAGATAAGATGCTGACATAGGATAAATACAAAATTGGATGAGTTTAATGCTCCAATCCATCACAGTAGTCTTTACATCAGACTGTGACTAGCATAGCCCCCAAAAGACTTTTAAAAATAATTAAAACTCCACTCTGTTCATGCTAGGTCTTCTAGACCATGGTGATACATTCTGTAGCTCTGGGAGTACTCCCCTCACTGATCCTTAGCAGGGCAGAACTCAGGCACTTTTTTTTAACCTTTCCAATTAGATGCAGAGTCTTTACCTAGGAGTGTTACTTGGAAATAAAAGGTTTGCTGAGCTTGCACTTTGCCATGTTAAAAAAAAATGCAAAAAACTTTATGAATAACATTAATAGTTTAGTTTATCTGATACCTTGCCAGTAACTTGTAATTCTGAAGGCTGAATAAGCCTCGAGCCAGTCTGTGTTACACCTTCCATTTATGTCAGGGGGTGCTAGGGATCATCTTGTGATCACTAGACCAAATGGAAACCCTGAAATATTGGCAGGAAAATTTAGAATTAAGATAATGACCATCTTTTTCTACTGCTGTCTATACATTCATTTGAAGTGCTGGTGCATGTTGCAGTGCTGTGTGTTGGAATGCACGTGCCAGTGTGTTCTGACCTGGGAATACAAACTGTTTGACCCTGCTCATTCAGCCCTCCTAGAAAGGAATTTTCTTGTTATTGTGGTATTTGTCTGCACATCAAAAGTGCTGAGTTTCAGTCATAACAGCAAGTTCACTTTCTGACCTGCAGGACATGACTCGACCTGTAAGGTTTTCCTGCCTGAGAAATGAGACACACTCCTTTAGCAGAATGAAGAAGATGTTTGCTTGGAGATTAAACTTTAATGTAAAAGGGATGGGGTGGAGCTACCCCATTAGTTTCTTTCCTATGTCACCCACTATTTTGAAGGCTATTTAAAGATATTAGTAGACGCTGTCAGAGGGCCAATGTGACACCATCTATTATCTCTTTTAAGCTTGTCAATGAAGTCAAGAGTGCATTTAACACAAAGCAGTGGCAGTGCTGTCCCATGCACAGCCACTGAAATAAATGTTACCAGCATTGCACATGTCAAACCGATGATATATTGAGCTGAAATACCCAGACACAAACAAACCATGTTTACATGTGTATGTTCTGCCTCCTCCTTCAAGAACTGGAGAACTGCAGACTCCAGGGGAACCTGCCACCCAGCAGGAATAAACTGTGCCTGGGAGATCCCTGGAGATCCCTCACACCCACCCGCAGGGGCAGGGAGAGGAGCCACACAGCATTCCCAGGGGGCTGGGCCATCTCACCTTCCTCCCAAGCCTCAGCAAGAGGAATGCCCACACAAAGACCTTTAAAGTTGAATAAACATAGAACAGCTGAGAACCCACAATATGTTTTCTAGGTTCAATCATAATTTTATTTTGGGACTGTACGAAAACTCGAGTGTTTTGGTACATTTAATTTAAATAAAAGTACTGGACAGATCTGTGCATTTGACAAATGGCCTGATGCATGTTTCTAAAGTCGATAAATAATCTAAAAGAGGTCCACCATAGCAGCCATTCAAGTTAGCTTGCAAAACATCTGTCATCTGTTCAGAGAGAGATATGCTAAATTCTTATGTTTAAAACAAGTTAATTGTACCCAAAGAATGAAGCTCTCACTCTTAAGCCAAAATATATCCCTCTTCATAATACCATGCAGTTATCAGCATGTCCCTTGGATTTATGACTTATGACATTTGTTTACCAACAGGTGGTTGCATATCTTGCCACTTATATTTTAAGCAACAGTAAACACAACTAAAAATAAGACAAACAAAATAAAACTCAGTGGTGTTTCTAAAGTGTTTTTAGAGAAAAGCTGTATTAATAAGCCAGGTCTTCGAGTAGTTCTCATCAGGCCCAGCAACACAGAAGAATACTGCAAGAGCAATAAGGATTTTTAGGGGCATTATGATAGTGTAAAGGAAACACATCTGCCCCCAAAAGTCCCTCATTTTCCCTGCGGTTAAGAGCCATGCAGGAAGTGGTGAATGCTGTGGAACATCAAGAATGAAACTATAAAGAAAAGATTTTTAAGTTAGAACAACTTTTCAACAATATTTCAGGATGCCATAATTTTCTGTTAGTCCCCTACACCCCCAAACTGTAGTTTCTCAAATAGCCTCTAATTCATTGCTCTGAATGTGTAAAAGGGTTCTGTCCATTCAACAAAGTGAATTCTGAGGCAGCACTCTTAGAAATACTGGTGGCATTGGGAAGCAAAAACAGTTTGCAGGAAGCCCAGACAATACAGGACAATTTTTTTCTTTTTTGAGTTCCCCAAAAGCAAAAAATTAAACAGAATAATCATTAACTGTTGACCTGCATTTCTCATTTTTAAGGATACCTCAGTGACAGTGAACATTAGTTTGTAGAAGAAAATGATACATAATAAAATCATATAACATCTTTCATTTTAAAGAATTTAAAGATATTTTCCAACCTTCTGGGCAGTTTTCTATACATACCAAAAGACCACTCAGACTGAAAATACAAAGAGGAATTCCAGTTTAGTAAAGACTGAATACTCCATATTTATAAATGTCCGTAGTAAAACATGTAGCACATTTGAAATACAAGTTATGCCTATTCAATTGACATGCCCAATGGAAGGTTACTATTTTAAAATCATCCACACTGAAGAGCACCTAACAGGCATATTCTTCACAATTTCTTGTAGCATAAGGTACAAAATATAACAATATTGTTCAGAAAGCAATGCTCAATTCCTCATATATTATTTAATACCATATTCTGTGTAATACATTTGCTCTTTGTTCATGTTAAAATGTAATACAAAATTAACCCAATTCTTTCCTCAGGTTCCAGAAATTCTAATGTGATCCCACTTGCATTTTTTATGGATGCAGGTCCAGTGAATCCAGTGGAGACACCTCTGAGTGACACCAGCACCCAGGCACTGCTGACAGAGGTGTGTGCAGTGTGTGTGATCAGAAACAGGCCTTTGATGACAAAAGAGAGCTGTAACACAAACAGCAGCAGCAGCAAAGCAAAAACCTAGATTTTGCTGACCTTGATAGACATTTCAGCAGTAGCAATCACAGCAAATAGAAATGCCCCTTCAGTACAATTACTGCAATCACTTATTTTTCTCAACACATGGTGGCCAAGCCTGAAACATCCTGAATGGATTTTTCTCTCCCTTTCCTCCAACCCTTTAAATGTGCCTTGTTGTAGATGACAGAACACATTTTATCTTTTTTTTGTGTGTGTGTGTTTTGTTTTAATTCTTATCCTGACCTACAAACAAAAGAAAAGCTTTACTTAAAAAAAATTAATGTCTAGAAACTATTTTATATTGATTCACATAGAAAGGACATGATTTCAGTAAAAGGACTTGGTCTGACTGATGCATTAAATAGTAAATATGCATCAATACTACTTTACACTGGTGAACTGTAGTCTCCCTCATTATCAAAATATGACAGCAGTATTAACTGAAAAGATCAAAATAGTTTTAAGTTTTTCACATACATCCACAATGTAAGCCATCAGGAAATCACACAGAACTGATACATCAGTTTTAAGATTTCTTTTGAGCTCAGCTAGGAGCAAGTATTCTCCAAATAGGAAAATCAGAAACCCTCTGGAGCCTGTCTGTAGAGAATTGTGCCTCCAATGTAGAAAAAAAAACACTGGTAATTGAAGAGCTTTATGTCCAACAGGGAGGGTGAAACCAGGATTAACCTTCTGCAACCAACTGCTAACATAGTCCTGTTGGCCAGCCCACAAAGCCAGTCGCCTCAGTGATACCTGCTAGTCCTGCTTCTATTATCTTTATTTACTCTGGGGGTGTTGTAGAAAGGTCCTGAAAAAACCCCACAAGCTGAATTAGGCCTGTCCATCCCCACGTCACCTACAGAAACCTTGTAAACAGGAATTATTTGGGCATTTGGACAACAGAAAAAAAATCCTGATTGTTTCTTTTTTGCACATTTATACCCTTTACCAAATTCCCTGCACATCTGCACTGTTTGACTGGGAAAAGTGTATGACATTGCAGCAAGACATCAGTGCATTTATTAACTGATGTGTGCTGTGCACTGGGCAAAGGATGCTTTAATTCATTCATTTCAGCAGAAGCTCCACAGTCTCAAGCCACATGGTCTGAAGTAGATTTTGCCTTTCATGCAATACAACCACTTTTCTACCACTTTTTCCACTCCAGGTGCAGCTTCCAGGTGATGGTAGTGTTTTTCCACTAATATTTTTAAGCCATTAGAAAAAAAAAAAGGGTTTTTTTGCTTCATAATCTATTAAATACTGATTTTAAGACAAATTCAAATTGATGTGATGTCTTTAAAGCTGATGCCTGAACACAGTGGAGTGCATTCACAGATTTCCTTTGTGGTGTGAGGTGCAGGTTCCCCAGGCAGGCAGTGCTGGTGGGTAACCCTGACAGGGAGGGAAGGCCAGGGCACAGTTCACACCCAGACCTGGTGTCTGGTCTTGCCCTGGAAAAGCTGGAGAGCTTCCTAGAAAGGCATGACTGATTTTGTAGCCTTTACTAAGGCAAAAATTTTAGTTGTTCCAGGTCATGAGTTTCCAAACTCGGGGTCGTTACCTCTCCCTCTTTTTTTCTGTGGCTGGATCAGAGGGGAGTCACAGAACTTTTCTGTTGCAACACGAGGTCAGGAGAAGTCAAAGGTTGAGGCTCTGCTTCAGCGAATGCAGGGCACAGCCCAAGCCCCAGCCACTCTCTGCGCTGGGGGGAGAGCTGCTCTTTTCACTGCTTTCAGTAACATTTCAAAAGTAAACAGATTAGGCCATTTGATAATCCTCTGCTGATTCAGTGTGAGTCTAAGCTGGTTTTTTAAAGGTTTGCTGAAAAATGCAGAAAAGTCATTCTAAAAATGTAGTTTTAAATTTATTTTAAATAGAAAGATAGCTCATAGGTCTTTCGATTTTATAAATTATAAATGCAATAAATAATTTGGGTTGATATTTTTTAAATATTTTTTCAATAATTCATGACATTTCTTAGCTCAAGAAAAAATTAATTTTTATTACAAACATACCGTCTACTTTTTCTCTTCTGTAGATTTCTTTTTTTCATAACAAATAGCAAGCCAGACTGATCCCAGGTATTTAATTATTAATGCTCTGGTTACACAGTGCACTTCAGGAGTCTCAGCTCTGAGGCCACCACCCCAAGCTGCACGCAAACCTGGTGGGAAAAGCAGTGTGAGGGGAAGAGATCAAATTTTTATACCACAGATGTTTAGGGCATCTATCACTGTTTTGTCTAAGCATCATTAATTTAAGGAGCACAGAGAAAATGAACATACTTTTAAAGTTTAAAATATATGCGTGGTATCCATAGTAGTAGAAAATGGTCTTGTTTGCTGCACACCAGAGATAGACAGGAGCTCTTTCTGAGAGCTCAGTGATGGGAAAAAATGTGAATAAAAATGTTGTCTGGGGAAGGCCTACAGAAGTGTCACTGTGCTCTTTAACACTGCCCATTAGTCATTCAAATAGTGTATCAGTTCTATAGCTAGGTTATTGGTGCTAGAAGGAATGGATGGGAATTTTATATACCATCAATATAGAATCAGAGAGAACCTATTTTTGAAAATAATCCAAAAATAACTGATTAGCAAAGTGTGCTACTAAAGCACATCTTACTGAAAGTAGCTGTACAGAATGACATGTTTTAATTTAAGAGCTTTAAAGTAACAGTTGGTAAGAAGCAACTGCTGTATTTTAGCAGAGCAGAGCTGATCTTTGCTGCTGTTTGATATGTAGGTTTGTTTCTCTTTTCCCTTAAAGCAGGATCCTCACATTGATCCACTTCCTAATCTCTGATTCTCTGCTCTTTCGTTCTCAGAATCCCAATGAAGAGACCAGAGGAGTTAAACCAACCCACATCTGACAACTTGTAAGACTGGACAGGTCTAGAATGTATTCACAAACTAAGCACTGTAATTCAAAAATAAAAAATCCCTACAGTGAAGTTTGTAGCTTAATTGGCTCATGAAAATGTAACCTTTCATAAATGCTGCCTTTGAGCGCATTATTTCATGCAAAACTGTAGCTAAAAGGCATCTTAGCAGCACAATTCTGACCTAAGCTCCTCCAAATCAGATTTTGGTCTTAAACAAGTGAGGAATTTGTTGCACCGAGGTTGGATATGTCCTATTTCACTTGTGTAGAGATTGTATTGCTATAAATGTAAAATGTCAGAATTCTATAGAGCAATCTTGGTAATTCATCCCGATATCCATTTGCATAAATGTACAGATCCTGCATATAGTCATATAAAACGATATGCAACTCTGCTTTAGCAGTGTATCACTGGGTAACTTTAGCTGAATTTCCAGGCCTTTTTGAAATCCTCAAATTGCTTCAGTCTGAGCAGGTCAGCACTTAAAATTAATCTGACTGCAATGACAATGTGACCACAATGTGAATGCCTACATGTTTAATGTGTAATTCAGGAGGTGATTAGCTGGCATGAAATGACAGAACTATGACAGATACATTCACCCCAACTGAGAGGATGCTCCTGTGTGTATTTTGTGTGCCTTTGCTCTATACATGAGCCATTGTAGAAATTATATTTGTGTGTGTCATGTGTTTCATTCACTGTTAAACATCTGTGCAGTACACTTGGAACCACAGGAAGTTCACTGCGCCTACTGTCATTTTCAACACTTACTAGAATCCCATGTGGAAAGTACAACTATGTAATTTTTAAGCAAAAATTATGCTTAAATTCTTAAGGATATTGGTAGCAAAATGTAAATAACATGGCCATAAACAGCTTTACCAAGCTCAGGTTTACAGTGCCTTAACCATAAAAATATATTCTACAATTTTTACCACTATAAAAATTAGCAGTCTTTAAATTGATTCCTAGATACAGCCCGTACACATGTAGACACCAAAACAGACACACACAAAGAAACAGCTGGTTGAAGAGACACATTAAAATTGAATACTTGGTGAGCAGAGAAAACCAGAAGGGGATTTGCAATACAAACATTATCGGTGCTTATATGATGTTTTCCAGGTTTAAATTGCCTCATTTATAGGGACTTCCTTTTCTGCCAATTCACCTATACTGAGTGACCACTCTTTGAAAGATAACTTTATCTTCAGCCTTTTCTGGCTTTTTAGGAGAAAAACACCACCAACAGCTAGAAAACTTTTATGTTTACCTTTAGAAATGATAATATTTTCTGTCCATTTTTTATCGCTAAAGACAACACTGAAGTTAGAACATGATTATTTATTTAAAGTGTGTAGCAGTCTTTTACTAAGCACAGTAGCAGTTTACTACTAAGTTTAATGTCCAGTGTAAGAGCCATAATGTGCTGTTTTCTTTTGCAGAACAAAGTGACCACCAAAAGCGGGACTTTGTGGGCCAGTTGGATAAAACATAAGCTCATCTCGCCCCCAAAACCCCGACTCTGGAACCACAACCTTCCAAGATTCAATTTGTAAGTAAAGTATCTTTGTAAGATATGCCCAATCAACTGAGTCATTGCTTATAGCGTGGGTAATTTTCAGACTAATTAAAAAGAGAATGTTGTAGCCAAGTCACAATACACACTCCTTCATTTTCTGGACAGCAGGAATTGCTATGAGATACTATTTGGTTTTATTCATATTTTATGATTCATTTATCAAGCAGATAAGAAGTACCTCCTCTAAATGTCTATAAAATGACACGGATTCCCCAGAATAACTGTTATTTTTTAGACCCAGCACTCAATCTATTAAGATTTCTTCTCAAAGTGATTAACAAATTATTGTGTACCTGATCCACTGCATCAGAACAAAGTTATATAGAGAAATGTCATTATAATTGTTATAAAGTTTTTATAGAGAAATGTCTGTCAATATTCTAAATTTGTTGTTTGTATGATAAACTAGAAACTATTTTCACTTTGCTTGAAACAGATCTTCCTAATCATTAACAATCATAGTTTCAAGTATTCAGCTGTGTGTCTACGTCTTAGTACCCTCAATATGATGTTCCTTAAGAACTTCTTTCAAAGATGAGAGAGAGGAAATGTAGAGATTCATGGACAGAAGGAACGTATTTTCTAAATCCTCACTTTATAATTCCAACGGACCTAATAAAGCCTAGTTTAAAAGCAGCATAGTTTACACGTGGATGGCTGAAGTAGGTAAATGCTGTCAGTTACTTGAAATGAAACTAATTACTGTGCTTGAGAAGCCACTATTACATTCATCCTACTTTTGATAATCAGAGAGCCGAAGAACACTGTCCTAGCTGAACTGCTGTAGAACGAGCAAATACATCTCGACAGGAAAACACAGAGAAGTTGATGGTAATTCTGGGTAAGTAGAAACGTTTAAATAGTCCCCCTTTCTACAGGCCGTACATTTTAACCGACTTGCTTAGGGCCGCGGTGATTTCGGTATTTTTGCTGGCTATGATTTCGCACGAGCCGCTCGGACGGTCCGCACCGACACGCGCGCTCGCAGTTTATTCGTGCGGGGCCCGGGGGAGCGCACACCTGTGGCTGCCGCGGGTGGGGGCAGATCGGCCCCGGCCCCTGCCCCTGCCCCTGCCCCGGCCAGCCCCT